>CAUYQV010090687.1:0-31632 GCA_963574575.1 Galagoides demidoff | reverse complement strand
TTGGATTTGAACCTGCCAGTTCTAGTGTATGGGGCTGGCTCTTTGGCTGCTTGAGCCACAGGTGCCACCAAAAGAGTAACTTTTTACTAGGGATTAAGAATGAAGAATTTTTCCAAGGTAGATGTCTTTTTTTTTTTTTTTGAGACAGAGTCTCAAGCTATCCCCCTGGGTAGAGTGCCATGGCATCACAGCTCATAGCAACCTCCAACTCCTGGGCCCAAATAGCGAGTCTTGGCAAGCGAGTCTCCTGTCTCCGCCTCCCAAATAGCTGGGACCACAGGTGCCGGCCACAACGCCCGGCCATTTTTTGGTTGCAGCCATCATTGTTGTTTGGCGGGCCCGGGCTGGGGATTCGAACCCGCCACCTTAGGTGCACTTTGTTAATAAAGTTGTGTGATCTGACTGCCAGGGGAGAGTGTGTGGAGGTGGCATTGAAGAGGGGGTTATAAGTTAAGTTATAAGTTATAACTTATAAGTTAGGGTGTTAGTGAATAACTAGAAGTTTCTGAGTATGGTACTGAAGTCAGCAACTGTGAGGCTGTTTTAGGTGCTGGAGATACAGTGGTGGAAGAGTCTGGACTCTTTTATAGAGAAAGACAGGAGGAGTCAGTTTCAGGCTTGCTGAGATGGCAGGAAGGCAGCGTGTTGAAGGCCCCTGCAGACCACTGTGTGCGCTGGGCAATGATTTTATTCTTTCACACCAGTTCAGTTGGGGCTGTAAGAAGTTCACGTTCACCTGGTCATGCTGAGTTCAGCTTTGGGATGAGAATGTTTGGCCAGTATTTCTTTACTTCTCACTCCGTCTGGACTTAGTTTGGAGTAATTTTTTCCCTCTTATTCATAGTTTTGGGGGTTTCTTTTGGAAGTGTAGTGATACCTCCTTTTCATGTGTGTTTACTTTTCATTCCGCAGTTAATTGGAAGCACCTTGAGATCAGAGGTTAGTTCTATTGCTATGTCTCCTTTTAAAAATATGGCAGGCTTTGCAGCCTTCGTATTTTTTCCCTGATTCCATCTTGCAGAGGAGGAATGCAGCCCACAGAGAGGATAACCTGGCCATAATTAAATAAGCCAGTGATAAAGTAATTCAGTTTTTCTGCTCTTTGACCTCATAACTAATTCCAGCTAGAAGAACTCATAGGATTCTATAGTGGTCTATCTTTAAAGCAATAGAAATACTGATGATAGTTTTGAAAACTAATTGGGAAATACCATTTGGGGGCATATTTTCAAATGTAGTTGCTGCTTCTTAAATTGGGGGCATATTTGCCCTCAGGGATGGGGGGGTTATACACTGGCTGGTTTATACAAATGGAAGAAAAGCATGGATGGTTTCTCTAAAGGGTCAGTTTGCGTATAAATTTTAGGAAGTAATGTTGAATGGTGTTCAAGGGGGAAAAAAGTTGTAAACTGTCACTATTAGGACAGTCAGGGATCTCTAATAGCATCGAGCGCACAGGAATTTCAGGGCATCCTCACCATAGACTCCTAGAGTTTGCCCCCTGCATATTGTGGGCTGCTCTAGGCACACTGTTCCTACCCTCTGTTGTTGAAAAGACTGGGCAGAAACATCTGAGATAGACTCGGGTGTGTTTTGACTCAAGTTGGTTAGAAACAAACAGTTTATAAATTTAGATGCTATTGTAATAAAATTATAATGGAGAAGGGCAACATTTCATTTTTTCATGTCTTACTGTTCAATACTAAAATAACAAATTTAGAATCTGGCCTTTTAACTGAAAACTCACAGGTTCTCAATTTTCTTTCTCATTTTATTTTCATCTTTTCCTGCCTCATCCTCTTTGGACATTGATTAGAAGAACTGAGGGCAGACAGCTTTATACGGTACGATAGGGTGGGAAGTTGGATATCTGCGTAGTTAATTAACAATCTCTTATCCAAAGTACCTCTGGAAAAGACTTAGAGTTTATCTTCTCTTACTGTATTTTACAAAGTGTTGTGGAGTAACGGGAGACCTGGGTGCTGGTTCTGGCTCTGCTAATTCTTCATAACCTTGGGCAAGTCACCTGCCCTTTTTGGACTCCCGAATTATCTTTGATGAGATGATGTTCTAGATGACATTCACTGCCTCCTCTACCTCTAAACTGCAGTTACTCCCTGTTCCTAATTCTAGGAGAGATCCAAAGAGTTCTGAGAATTAATAAGTAACAGAACAGCTGTGTTCTTCACTTCCCATTCACACTGATGCTCTCTAATACTTACAGGGACACCACGTGTGTTTGTTCTTTAAATATTTAGTTTCCTTGCATATATAGTGTTGCACCGTCGCCAGCTTTAATTGAAACCATTTCTTCCACCGTTACAAAAATGCACTTAACTCAGTAAATCCTGGGTTATAATAGCTCTGAAAACTTGGGAACTCTCTGTTTTTTGAAACCGATTTCACTGAGTTTTTCATTTTTGTCTTTTTAACAGTTTTTGTGCAACCAGGAAAGTCTGATCTGCTATTGGGACCCAAGGATTTCTGTTCAGAGGGCTTCTCCTCTTCCCTTTCTTTCTCAGTGTGAACTAATACTCTGCCCTGGGCATTGCTCTGGATGGTCTTCTAGGGAGACTCTGAGCCAGTCGTGTTAGGGGAATTGCGATGCTCCTAGAAATACATTTCTGATAATATCCTAATATTTCAATGGTACTTTTGTGAAGTAGTAAATTGTCTCCCATCTCTCAGTTTCTCTCTGTTCCTTGTTTAAGCTGTTTACATCTCAGTCAGCCACTCACAATAGGCTTTTTTCCTTGTCTTAATAATTATCTTCTCGGTGGATGCATCTCATACCCTGTTGCCAGAGTAACCTAAACATTCAGCATCAGTAACATCATTCCCCTGTAAAAACCTGTTATGTCTTTCTCTGCGTATTCGGTGCCCTTCAAGATCTTAACCCAGCCTGACTCTTTGGCTTTGTTTCTAACTGTCTCCTTCCTAGATCCCACCACCCCAGACAAGCCCTCAGCCATTCCCTGAAACATCTTGGACTTTCTAACCACATCGTGTCTGTTCATGTTGCTTTGCTGCCTGGTGAGACATTCCCATCGTTTCTCTTACTACACTTGTACTTACCCATCCTGTGGGGCCCACATCTATTGCCACATCCTTACTAAAGCACTTCCCGATTCCCGCCATCTTCCTTCCTGAGTCCCACCATCTTCCTTGACGCCTCTTTCTCATATCAGAAAGAGCCATCTTCCTTTGTCCCCCTGGTCCTCATCCCCATCGTTGATCAAGCTGTAAGAAGAGGGGCTGTGACTTCTTCAGACCATCCCAGCAACAGGCGTTGTACATGTTATATTTAATAGGTGTCTGTTGACATGAAGGTGGCTGCAGGGGAATTTTGTTACACGTTAGGATTGTTTTCTCCCTATTGCACAGTCTTGTGAAGGGCAGGGAATCCTGGAGTCACCGACTCCTCTGTGAAGTCCTTGGGGAAGCAACAGCTGATCACACCATCAGCATGTCTTCCCTCCTGGGAGCTGCTGTAAGCTTATAAATACTATGTTTTGGAGAATGGAGGTGTCATGTATCTTAGGAGGGAAGACTTCAAGTTCATTGCAAACGTAAGGTGGGTCATTTTCTTACCCAATCTGATCTTGGACCACCCTTCTCATCTCCTCTCTACACCCTTCTCACCTCCTCTCTACTGCTGGTACCAACCCTCAGGCCCAGGCATCATGCCTGTGACCACCCCCCAGGTCCCTCCTCTCATCACCTCCTCCACACCGCGGCTCTTCAGGTCTTGCATTCATTCCTGCAGCACATACTTAGGTAGGGCCTACTATTGGCTAGGCACTTTCCAGGAATACTCCGAAACACAAAACATGCAAAGCTGTATGTTCTGACCTGTGGGTTGGCCTTACTCTTGTTTTTCACCTCTCCAGATTCTAGGACGAGTTTGCCTTTCCCTGGAAGCCATTCTCGACTTGGGGGCACCTGTTACCTGGTTCCTCTCCCCTTTGACAGTCACTGCTTTATATTCTTGGTACAATTCATCTGAATATTTTTTCTCTCTGGGTACATTTTAAGCTTTTCAGGGCAGAGACCATATTTTTTGTTCATGAAAAGTTTGTGTGCCAAGGTGTATCTCCTGCCTTCTGTAGACTCTCTTAAAGCAGTTACATTCCCAAACTGATCACAGGACTCTGCAATTAGATACCCCCAAATGATTTTAATTGCATGACCATGTCACCATGTGGCACTGCTATTTAATCCACTGCTAGTTCCAGTCAAGTGCAAAGCACGCCCTCTGCCCACACCTGATCCACTGAGCAGATCACCTCTGCAGTACTCTATATGATGTTTGTAAATCTTTCATGTAACACTGAGGCTGTCATTATAAGGAGCAAGAGGCACCAGGGAGGAGGAGGATGGGTAATCACAGCTACACTTGATTTTTGAGCGTTATTTTCAACAGTGTATCCTCAACGCCATAGGTCTTTCTTGCCTTTATTTCTGAGTTGAGGCTAATGGGCTTCCTCCTTAAAACCCTTCTTGCTGTTCGTAGGGCAGCAAGAGGAGCTGGTGGTTATGGTTTTACCCGATCATGTAGACTCTATTGCATGGCTGCTCAATAACTGTCTGCTGGAGGAGGCTGGCGAGTAAGGAGTCGAGGCTCAGAGAAGCAGGCAGGGAGGGCAGCTTCTGCAGAAGAAACCCAACCCATGGCACTTGACCTCATTGAACTGCTTGCTAAGGAAGAAAATTGGCTTCAATGTAAATTTAAAAAATTGAAGTATAGATTTTAAAAAGTTTTGTCTCCAGTGGTTATTTTGTTACAATAAGGGAGAGGCAGCTTGAGTGATGGCTAAAACCCCCGACTGCCTGGGGTTCACATCCTACAGCTGCATCTTCCCAGCTGTGTGTGACCTTCAGGAAGGGGATCATAACTCTTCCCACCTTATGGGGTCCTTGTAAAGATTAGATGAGCTTCTAAGTAGGGACATAGTAGACCATAGGTGGAAACATACATGCCTGGATACCAGAAAATGTGAATGCATTTTTATTTGTAATTTTTCATCCCTTTTCTTTGAGTATTTATTTATTTTGAATTTATTCGCTTATTTAACTTTTTACTTACCATAGAAGAAACTTGAATCTTCAACCATGAAGGACCTAGAGCTTCACAGAGGCGCTTACATTGCCAGGGCTAAAGTTTTGTATTTAGATACTGAATTTTTCATGCATTTGTTAGAGAGTTACATCATTGCATTCCTAGGGCACTGACGCTTATTAGGCATACTTTCTGACCTTACAGTGACTACACCATGCCTGGTGGGTTGAATTAGGTGATCTTGCTGATTTATAACTAACAACACAGCCAGGCCCAAACATAGGTTAAAGATGAGCTGTGTTTGTGAGAGGCTCAGTCTGACTCGGATGAGACCCTTGTGGCATCTCAAACAGGAGGGAAATCGTACAGTGGGAGGGAAAATCAAGACCAAACTATTTCTGACTAAGTGTAAAAGGTATAATTGATGAAGTTTTTTAAAAGTGCACAGGTGCAATCTCAGGGGATTGGCAGTGTGGCACTGTAGAGTCTGGAGCAGGGACAGGACAGTGATGCAGGCAGAACACAGCTTAAGTTGAGACCTCAGAACCAAGTTAGAGAGGGGAATCCAAGAGGGCTGAGGATTTGAAAAGCATCAGATGGTTTGGAAGGTGTGGGAGAGGTTTCCTTTAATAACCTTGGGATCATGTGTGTCAGTCCATCAGTGTGTGCTCAGCCTACTTGCTGAGTGTCCAGACCTGTAGGCAGCTAGGGAAGAGGTGACCTGGGACATAGGGAACAGGTTTATTTTGTTTGTAGTTATTGGACAAGTTACCAGACAGCAGAGGGCTGTATGCTTTTCAGCTTCTCGAGGACAGAACGGGAATCATTGTGCAGGGGTGACTGGAGGGGGACTTGGACCCAACTCAGGTCTCACTGGAAGGAGAATGATGAGGCCTGAGCTGGGGGCGAGGGGGCGGTGCTGGTGGACAGGCTGTATCACAAGAGTTAAGACAAGGTACAAGAACGGTCGAGTTTTAGCCCAGAGGTCCACATGGGGACCCTTCTAACTCAGAGATTTGGATGGCCTAAGAGCATGAGGACATTTTTATACTTCCTACCTCGTGCTGCGCCCCGTACTTGTGCTCATTGTAGCTTAGTTGCTGCTTCACAAGGATGTGGGAAGATTTGCTGTACAAACTTTCCCTTCTGCTACCCAGTTCCTAGGTAGGAATTTATCCAAATCTGTCTGGTCCCTGAGTTGGGGTACCAGGACGTGCCTGTTTTGGTGTTGTTTAGCTTGGGAGGGTTTGGGCATCTTATTTAGGAACACAGTAGAATTTATTTCTCTTTGAATCAGGTCTTTTCCTCTCTGACTCCATGTTTCTCTGATTGCTGATGCTCCTTCCCTTCTGTCCCCTCGCTGCTCTCTCTCTCTCTCTCTCTCAATGTTTGTGTTGCTTCTTGTTCTCTAAATAAAGGCTAAATGTTCTCTCTGTGGTTCTGCTGACCTAAGTTCTTCTGTGTGTGTGTGTGTGTAAACACAGCATGTACATATTTATGTGTATGAGTGATTGATCCAGTGTGGGGTTAATAATGAGCCTGGTACAAATAGTGCAAT
Organism: Galagoides demidoff; assembly: GCA_963574575.1. Classification (NCBI taxonomy): domain Eukaryota; kingdom Metazoa; phylum Chordata; class Mammalia; order Primates; family Galagidae; genus Galagoides; species Galagoides demidoff. Next base: position 25,015 of record CAUYQV010090687.1, on the reverse strand, counting down.
GAAAAGGACATTTTTATGCAGATATGCGATTGATTTTTTTTTTTTTTTTGCCATGCTGATGTTACATTTACACATTTTTAAGAAAAAGCAGACGAAACAAGCCTATGAGTCCTTCTGCTCAATACGGCTGGAGTTGTGTTGTAAGCTCAGGAGCAGCTCACGCTGCGAGCCGGTTCCTGACATAGTGACCTCATTCCCAACACCGCCTTGCTCGGCAACAGCAGAAGCTGCCCGGGCTGCGAGCCCGCCGGCTGCGTGTCGGGAAGGATCTGGCTTGCACAGACTCGCACGGCAACTGGAATTTATGACAGATAGCTCATTGCAGCTAAACTTTGATCCAGTGTTCAGTAGAACCGCCTGTTACACACAGAGGGTGATGAGTCCTTCAGCACAGTGAAAAGCCAGCCTTAAAAAAAAAAATCAAAACTAGGAAAAGGTGTCAGTCTATAATTACGGACTGGTGAGTATATGATGCTAGATCAATTCTAATGTGAGTGTTCTCTCTGCACGCAGCTGGAGGTATGTGTCCTTTTTTATTGTCTTAACGATTCATAAATATGAGTTGGTGCTAATGCATGTAAGGGGACCTGGGCCCCTTGGAGAGGAGGATGTGCCCTTTGCTGCCCTGTGCCTGGGGTACAGTGTGACCTAGAGTCTCCGCATGGCACAGACAAAGGAGCCTGCACAGACAGACAAGAGACTGTTGCTTTTCTTGGAGCGATGACTCATTTCAGTTCACAAAGGATTCTGGGCAGGATAGTGAGAAGTCAGGTTGGCTGCTCGTCCCTGTGACTTCACTTTGCAGAGAAGGAGCAAAAGAGGAGTGACACTGCAGATTCCCGAGCACTGCAGCGGGAAGCTGGCTCGGTACGAGTGTCTGTGATACATGGGAAGGGCACGGGACAGGACTCCAGCTGTTGCCATGCAAATAGCATTCCTTAAAAAAAAGTTCCAGCAACTATATTCACAAAGCCTTTTTAAGGTACCTTTCCACCAGCTTTCAAACTGAATTTGTACCGGTATCTCATGGCCTGAATTGTAAGAAGAGCGGAGAGTTCTGGAACTCATTTTGTACAAAGTAGATCTATGAAGGTAAAGCAGCAGATTCCTGTTATGCTCCACCGGCCACAGGAGCCAATCTGAAATGTTCGCAGAGGATACTGTTACTGGAAAGTTTACTCTCTCTTCTTATTACAGATTCTAGGACGTCAGTTTCTGTTACTGGCTCCTTCTTGGGCTTGGATGCAACCCCCTAGCATGCCCCAGGCTTTAGCGTCAAAGCTACTTGGGGGATGGAGCCAGTCCAGAAAGGGTCAGGTAGGTTTCCCCTGCTTTTCTTTCAAGAGTTGTTGTGTACAAAAAATTATGGTAAAATGTTTATGACATTACAACCTGGAAGGGTGCGCAGTGCTCTGAAATGTGGGCTTGATTTCTAGTCCCCCTGCAGCCTGGCTTTTGAGCAGTCCAGATCTTCATTCAGCCTCACCAGCACCAGTCATCCCAAAGCATCACACCAGCACTGAAAAGTCACCAGCTGAAGGATTTGCATAGGAATAAACTGCCTCAGATTCCCATCACCTGTATATCCCCTTCACTCTTCTAAGGGAGGCATTCAGTAAATACTCACCATTTTTTCCTTCTCAATTAATATGCATATAGTGCCTGAAATTTTGTATGTTATTTGGCCTGTTAACTTCCATGCAGTGTGCTAAAACCTGAGAAAGCCTGATTTATACGCCCAGGGACCGTTTCCAAGACTAACATCGTACAGAGGCTGCCATTAACTACTAAGGAAGTGAGCATAGTTCATCACAGTCCGCTTTAGGATTCAGATTACCACGAGATGTTTTCTTACATCTATGGGCTTTTCACAAAAAAAAAAAAAAAAAAGCCTTACAGTGAAATGGTAAATTTTGGTCCTTAAAAGTCCATTACATGGTTCATTTCCAAAGTGAGACTTGGCACATCTGAAGGCATGGTTTTACCACTTCATCAAATGTATAGTCTTAGCACTGTGTTTATTAAAGATATTTCTGAGAGTGTTGAATCCCTTATGTAACTTGTAAGAATAATTAGGACACTGTAAAATAATGCAGACTGTACAGTAGGCCCCATGGACATGTCCTTTCTGTTTGTGATCACATCCATCTCATCCATCTCACCCCTTAAGAAAAGAAACGTGTTTCCTTTCTTCACTGTCAAAGTCGTCTTCTTTTGTGTGCAGGGCACTTTGTATCTTTGGAGCAAAGTTGAGGATCCTGAGTCAGTTTTAATGGATGCTTGGTTAGGAAAAACATAAGCATAATATGTTGTGAATGTAATTCAATAATGTAATGTCTTCACACCCGTCAATTCTACAAGTTCTTTTTTTTTTTTTTGAGATGGAGCCTCAAGCTATCCCCCTGGGTAGAGTGCCATGGCATCACAGCTCATAGCAACCTCCAACTCCTGGGCTCAAGCCAGTCTCCTGCCTCCGCCTCCCAAGTAGCTGGGACCACAGGCGCCCGGCCATTTTTTGGTTGGAGCCATCATTGTTTGGCAGGCCCGGGCTGGGAATTCGAACCCACCACCTTAGGTGTACGTGGCTGGTGCCTTAGCCGCAGGCGCCGAGCCAGGAAGTCTTTAAATAAGCAATAAATGATAAAATTCACTAACGCAGTTATTGTGATCGTCAGGGAGAAAATGCTTTCTGTACTAGTTACGCAGACTCTCTCAGGCGATACACCAAAACCCAGATGACACTGTGGACCAGACACCTATCTTGACATCTTGGAATTTGCTCATAACCCTTTTGTGCCCTATTTGGGGTAGTTCAATATTTAATCATTATGATAGGTCTTAGTTTCAACGTATATTGCTGAGCCATAATTCTCTTTTCAGAGAGTAGACACCAGACCATTTCCCCTGACATCCACCTTCCCTGTCCCACCTGGTAATGTGGAGAAAAGGCTCTGGCCACAATGCCAGCAGGACTGGTGAGGTGTTCTGGACTCCTGCATACTGAACGTCCTTCTTCCTCCAGACTTCGGGGGCTGTGATGGATGGGCAGCCCCGAGATCTGTGGCAGCTCCACAGGAACAAGTGAACTCTGATTATTCGGCACAAGACAACCCAGGGTAGCCGCGAGTGAAAACTGCAAACAGAGCCTCTGAGCCCTTCAGTGTTTCTAGTTCTCTGCTGCCCTACTTAATATTTAGGGCAAAGTAGCTGATCCACAGCGTGAAATCAAACACCTCTTTCCTCATATTGGTCGAGATTACATGTATGAGGCTGGGTGTGGCTCACACCTGGAATCCTAGTATTCTGGGAGGCCAAAGTGGGTGGATCACCTGACCTCCCAGCTACTCAGGAGGCTGAGGCAAGAGGATTGCTTAAACCCAAGAGTTGCTGTGAGCTGTGATGCCAGGGCACTCAAGCCCAGGACACTCAAGCCCAGGACAACTGAGTGAGTCTCTCAGTAAATAAATAAAGTTATATTCTTTTTAAAAAAGATTACATGTCTGAGAATTCGAGGATCTAGCGCAAAGTCCAACACACAGATATCAAAGGCAAAATGATGGAACCATTTAATAAACGAACATATATGGGCCAATGAACTAACTAGGTACCTACAGAAAAATCCTCACGTTGTCAAAGTTCACAATTCAGGGAGTTTACATTGTGGTCACATAAGAAAGCGCTGGAGCTACTGAAGACTGGGTACGAAGGCTTTGTGACAACAGAGACTGTTCTTGTTTGGTAAACAGGATTCTTCCACTTATAGCAGGAAGATGTACACTGCTAACTGTGTGACGACCTTATTTTCTTTATTCTATATGCTGTGCCACTTGAAAAGCCATTCCGTATGTTGCAATTTCCTCAGAAACAAACATCACACTATGCCTTTGGGGTTAAACAAGCTGGGAAGTTAAATTTTAGCATGTGAATTAGATTGCTAGCAACTCTTCTTCATATTCTCTCTCTCTTTCTCGATTTATAAGATAATTATCCAGTTAGCCATTTAAAATTATTTTCACTATGATTAAGTAAACTCAAAAGCTTCACCTATCAATACAAAGATGAAAACACAAAGATATCCAATTTGATTCCAGCAAAAAATCTACATTATTACTGGGGGTGCTTTCACTGTACCCTAAACTCCACCCAAGAAAACAACAAGGCGCCTGTGGCTCAGTAGGCTAAGGCGCCAGCCACGTACACCTAAGGTGGCTGGTTCGAATCCCCAGCCCAGGTCCACCAAACGACAATGATGGCTGCAACCAAAAAATGGCTGGGCATTGTGGCAGGTGCCTGTGGTCCCAGCTACTTGGGAGATGGAGGCAGGAGACTCTCTTGAGCCCAGGAGTTAGAGGTTGCTATGAGCTGTGATGCCATGGCACTCTACCCAGGGGGATAGCTTGAGGCTCTGTCTCAAAAAAAAAAAAAAGAAAAAAAAGAAAAGAAAGAAAAAGAAAACAACAAGGATCCCTGCAGAGAAACTGTCTATAAGGTGGCTGTTAGGGACCGGCTTGTGCCCTTCACAAAGTTCTGATGTTGAAGCCCCAACCTCCTATGTGACTATATTTGGAGATAAAGCATTTAGGAAGGCACTTAAGGTTAAATGAGGTCATAAGGAACCCTAACCTAATAAAACTGGTGTGTTTTTAAGCAAGTGGGCACACGCCTGTACACATGCACTCTCTCTCTAGCACAGAGGAAAGACCATGTGTGGACACAGCAAGAAGGTAAAATCCCTTGGAGAAACCAGACCTTCCCACACCTCAATCTTGAACTTCTGCCCTTCACAAGTGAAGAAAAGATTAATAAATTACCATCGTTTAAGTCACCTACTCTGTGATAGTTTATTACAGGAGCCAGAGCTGAATAATGCACGGCCCATGCATGCCTGGGAGCTGGAAAGAACGAAACTGTTTTTGTTGCACATTCCTGTAAAGAGAATAATGAGGCATCGTGTTGTATGAGAAATGGGATCTTGGAGGCATTGTTTCCACTTACAGCACAAACACAGTAAAAATGACACAGGAGCCAGACCTGGCCTGTTACACTGTCCTTGGCTACTTTGTTTATGTAAGAAGGGAAATAAAAGTAGGCTTAGTTATCTAGTTTGTTTTGACTATAACACTTCTTAATAAAGGAAACTGAGGTGAAAATGCATACACAGGTACAAAGCCAGCTCATAAAATGGGTCACCTTAGACATAAAATCCATTACTGGAAGAGATAGAAATATTGAAGAAATTTAGAATGTGTCAGTTAAACTTAATCTAAAGTTTATATGACCTTATTTTTTTGTCATACTTAACATAGCATTCATAAATATTTATGTACATTATTATTTTATATAATATATAATTTACTTGTTCTGGAACAAATGAGAAAATTATTCATGGGTTTAAAAGGAAATTCTCGATCTTTCTGTTGTTGCAAGTACAAGAAACAGCAGGTAATGGAATGGGCCACCACATGACGGGGTTCAGTATTGAAGATTATCCCCAAGTCACTAACAACGCTCGCTCTTTGAGGATATTCCCTCAGATATATTATGACTGCAAACTGTATACTTAACAGCTGTCTTTTTGCCTATACACCAGATTTTGTGAGGCACACATAGTGCTTTATACATTTATATTTATGCTTTAGTCTTATTTGGTGTTTACACAATTGGGTGGGTTCACAAAAATCTAGATCTCCGCCTTCTAATAAAAAATCAGAAAAAAATCTGGCAACTATTATTAGAGTTGAACAGAAATGTTTCCTTTATTTGGGGCATGACTCCCCAACTCCCCATAAACTTAACCAAGACCAGTTTATTAATTTTTGTTGCCTTCCTGTCTCCTCCGGATATTTTCAGATATAATGATTACTATAATACTGGAAATTTTTCTTTAAGAAAACCAATGTCCTGTTTTCCCTGCCCTTTACCAGTTTCCTTCCTATAAACCAGTATAGTCAGATAGTCTAATATAGACGGTGCCATCTGGATGACAACTGGAGTAGGCGGGAGGAGGGAGAACTAATAGTCATAACTTTGATCCCAGAAAGCACATCCGATGTAAATAAGAAAATTCAAGTAGAAGAGCAGAAGACAGACAGACACGCAGTAATGCTTATTTTATTTTAAATTTTTATATACTCAGTATATATGTTCAGTGTCAGAGGACAGGAGATGGGGTTAGAAGAACTCGCTGCCTTATTCATGAAGCTATGTACCAAAGAAAAACCTATGACAGCCAGGGGTCTGAGCTAAGAAATACACAGTTCAACCTACCCCCCAGCTCCAGAAATTGGAGAAGAGCATTGAGGAGCACCAAGTGGACACTGAGTGGAGCCAGAGCCTCCCGAGCCAAGTCTGTGTAGATCATCAGTCCTTTCTAATATGAGAATAAGTAAATGAAAGGTGGAGGAGGAGGAGAAATACTGATGAGGCTCCAAAAATCAAAACAATAAAAAAATGCGGCCATGTGGAAGGGAACATTATCCCAGGACGTCAGAACACAGACCCAAAAATAACTCAGCACAAAAACCCAAGAAATACCTACAGGTGGTTCACGTTTTGTTTAAAGAGTCAAGATTAGGGACTCACGTTGTTCACTTTTCCATCTTTCCCGTAAAAAAAAACTCCTCACTCCCTCCTCCGCCAGCTCCAGCAACCCCTGTTCTAGTTTCTTCTCCAGGAATTTCACCACTGTCAGAATCTCACAGAAGCAGAACAATACCAACAATACCGTATTCATCCTCTTTCACTGACGGCTTACTTCACTGAGTATTTTTAAATGAATTAAATGGTACACTTTATGTTTATCAATTACAAAAGAAAAGGATTAAAAGACTCAAGAAATTATCTCCCTCAAAAAATAGGAGTAGGGCTGCGCCTATGGCTCAAAAGGGTAGGGTGACGGTCCCATGTGCCAGAGGTGGTGGATTCAAACCCAGCCCCCACCAAAAAAAAAAAAAAAAAATAGGAGTAAAAAGTCTAGGGGGAGAATTACGCAATAGTCTACATATTAGTCTGTTTTGTGCCTGAGGCTGGTAATTTATGAAGAGGTATAATTGGCTCATGGTCCTGCAGGCTGTGTGAGGGACGTGGCACCTGCACCTGTTTCTGGCGAGGGCCTCGGGGAGCTTCTAATCACGGCCAGAGCAAAGGGGGAGCAGGTGTGTCACATGGTGAGCACTGGCGCAAGCGAGGGAGGCGGCGAGGCCAGGCTCTTTTAAACAACCAGCTGTGACATGAACTAATTAAGCAAGAATTCACTCTTTATTACAGGAGGGCACCAAACCGTGAGGGGACCCACCCCAAGATCCCAACACCTCGACCAGGTCCCACAGTAGACACGGGAATAAAATTTCCACAAAAACAAAACACACTTAAGAGAAAGACACTGGATGTAAATGGAAATTTATGACAACTTTTTTCAAAAGATGTCATTAAATATTGAAATTATTAGTATTTCTCTCCTATTTGTCTATAGTTTCTAAAGTTCTTTTAATAAAATTGTAACATTTATAATGAATAAATTATTTTAATAACAGAGCTCTCATTTTCTTGCCCAGCTCTCTCGGATATATTTGGAGAAAGAAAGGATTTTTTTAGTGAAAATGATATTGTATTTTGTTATTTATTCATGTTCTGTCTTATTAAAAATAAATGTATTCTCTTTGAAAGTAATTCACTATTTAAACAAAATAAACTGGGTATGAAAATATATTAACACCAACCTAATTTCTTTAAATCCAGAAATTTTACAAAAGCAACTAAGACTCTCAATATGATAATAGCATACATTCACAATACCGAATTTTTAGGGATCTAAATTTAAAGTACCATAAGCCACTAGTGGTTGACTTTCTATGTCTCCCTTTTATTATTTTAGTGCCAGTTTATTATTAAACCTTTAGTCATTTTGTTCTTTAAAAGCTTTCACTAGAAAAAAAAGAAAGAAAGAAAATTCTCATATATTTCATAATGAGAAGCTCTCAGTCTGTAGTCAAACTAACAGAATCAAAACCTGCATTTCCCACAAAGCATACTCTCATTCTGGCATTTTCCTTGATCAAGTATCTGCTTTAATGATTTGCCTCAGACTTCAAGCTATTTTCTTGTTTCACACTTTTTAATCTCATCACTGCTTCTCCTTGTAATTATTTCTCATGCTGCTGTAATTTTCAATTGGTCTTTTTTAATTCCACTTGGTGTTCCCGCTGATAGCGCACCTGACCTTTAAGGCATCCATTCATTTTGCAGTAACCTGTGACACCCACATTTCTCCCAACTCTCCTTTCCAGAATGTTTGCATCCTTCCTCTTTGCGTCGCTCCACATTTTGCTCTGAAACAATTTATCATCCCGGGGGTTCTCACAAATCACTGTTGTTCTAATTGCAAAGCTAAATAAATTGGACTCCTTCACTGTCACTTTGGAAAATTCTCTCAATTGAACATTTCTAATTACAGCCTAGATACCTCCCAAAAATTAAGGTCAGAACCCCTCCGTTTCTAGAGTGTTACAAAGTTTTGCAATCACAACGAAAATCTTTTTTAGGTATAAACAGACCGTTGGCTAAGTTTTCTCCCACAACCAAAAGGGTTTTCTGTGTGTGTTTGAGCAGTCTGACCATTAGCATTGCTACAGTGCCACCCTCGAGCTAGGAGGGACTGAACACAGAAAGGACAATAGATGGTGGAGCTGGAAAATGTTCTTCGTAGCAAAGTATCACAAGAATGGAAGAAAAAGTATCCAATGTACACACCCCTATTACGAAACTAATTTATACCTTTTATATGCAAGCCATAACCTAATAACAGCCTAAGAATATGGGGAGAGGGGAGGGAGAGGGGAGGGAAGAATGGATAGAGGGAGGGGGATTGGAGGGATCACTTCTGTGGTTTATCTTACAAGGGTACAAGTGAATCTTTCTAAGAGGAGAATATGAACATTTTAACACAATAACTAAGAAAATGACATGAAGGCTATGTTGACCAGTTTGATGGAAGTGTTTTGGATTGTGTGTGAAAACACCACACTGTACCCCAGAAGTGCATTAATGTGCATAGTTACCATTCAATAAAAAAGAAAAAAACAAGAAAAAAGAAAGCCAATGGGCCAATCCTACATAGACACCAACCCCCTGCCTGTATGTCTGCCTCAACCACATCTCTAGGGAGTCGACCCACTCTCCCTCCACTAATGAGATTTATAGGACGTCAGACCACCATCTCTCACAACGAGGCCAGGAAGCCAAAACAACCCCAGAATCAACTGGCCCAAAATGCCTAGGCCTTGATGAAGAACAGAGTGTACCAGGAGAAAGACCAAGACACAGCCCACACACTCCCATCGGATGCCCCAGCCCAGGAGCCTCCAGTCAGGGCCTTCCTAGAGCCTCCTTTTACCCACTCCTAAGCCTCCCACTCCAAACACAAGCGATGGTGTCTCTGCCCCCTACTGGAATAAACTCTGAATCAACAATACCTTCTCCTTCTCATTGTGTGGGCTGCACTTATATCCACACTTCACTTTCAAAAACTCCCAAGAGCTTAACTTTTAGGTATAATATGAAAGCTAAAATGCCCATTTCATTTGTTTTTATTATTTCTGGAAATGTAAAGCTTTCAGGGGTATCCAAACTTTTTTTTTTTTTCTGTGCTATAAGGTAGAAAAATAAGTGTTGCCTTGGGCCATGCATTAAATACACACACACTAATGAAAGCTGATGTGCAAAACAAAAACCAGGTCTGTGCACACGTTTTTGCAATTTCCCCCACTACAGATAAGCAATCCGTCCTGACGTAATCAGCATTCGACCTGTAGGCCACAGGTTGGACACCCTAAATGTTTGACACATTTTTTCGGTTAAAAATCACACCTATTACAGTGGCTTTTTACTTAACTATTTTCCCTTGCACCCGAAGGCTTGTGTATTTATACACTCCTATTTACTGAGCTCTTGCTCCATGGTAGACACAGGTCAGTAAGACCTGGCATTAACTAAATGTCACGGTCACTGCCAGGAGGACATGCCCATGGCTTTATGACCCATCCTTTATTTCACTGAGTAGCAGAGCATTGCCTATCACTTTTCTATACCAAATTTAGCACAAGGCAGTAGGAGTACTTTATATCTCCCAGAGAAAGGACGGGTTTCTCCCCAGGTTTCTACTGGCTCCTACCTGGAGAAGTGGCTCAGAAAGATCAAAGGAGTCTAGCCTCCCTGACAACGTAGGACCTTCCTGAAATGGTTCCGGTTTCCAGGAATAGTAGTCAGAAAGCTAAACCAAAGGGGAGCAGCTCTCCAGGTGCTCGGGGAAAGCACAGAACCCTCCATCCCTCCACCCCTACCAGGAAGCTCCATTTTTATTCTAGCCAAATATAGGACTTTCCCACCAGCCACTAACAAAGTCTCCAACAGCAGAACCAGGATCAAAGTTCGGGCTTGGTTGAAAGAACCAGAGGAAAGCCTTCTGTGCCGGGAACTTTTCTCCTCTGAGTTGCGGGCAGTGCCGGCTGCTTCCTCCTCGCAGGTTCAGCCCATCTTCCTTGGGTCACTCTCCAGTGAGCGGGAACCCCATGGGGCATCTCTGATGTGAGGACTTCACCCGGGTCTCCTGCTTGAAGGCGCTCAGATTTACAGTTCCCAATTTAGAAGCAGGAAGATTTGTTTCTCCAGACCCCACCTTAGCCATTCCACCATTGAGAGACAGGACTGTAGCTGAGCTGTGTGCTGTGCAGCCTCCAGGCGGGGGCATCACAGAACAGGTGCATGAGAATGAAGTTGAACCACCCTTGAAAAAAATAAATCATGACAATTAAGGGGAAGAGTCATGGGGCAAAGTATCACGCAGTTCAGCACCAGCTCTGCCAGCAGCTCTGATGCAAGAGAATTACTAATTAGCCTGTGTGCTTGGTCTGCTCATTTGTTCTGGATTCCACGTAACCTGACTTAAATGCAAAATTCCCTGTTTGGGACAGCTGTGAATGCAGATTGTTAGGCTTCTCCGCATGGATCGTGTAGAAAGTTCTCCCCCTCCCAAGCTACCTTTCTAGACCATGTGCTTCTGGCTGCCTAGCTGAAAAGGAATTTTTATAAATCCAGGTTACAGGGCCCAGCATGAGAATTCAAGAATATGTTAATTTTAAGCTTAAACTTTTGTATGCTTGTCAAGCCAGGGCAGATCACTCACACCAGAGTTAGACTCCAAAGTGAAAATAGTATACAAAATATTTCAATTACCCACAAAGTCCTGTAGCTGCTTTGGGGTTATTTTGAAGGATATCTAAAGAGCTTGCCGAGGTGGAGGAAGGGTTTTTTACTCATTAACACAGGTTTGGCAGATACACATAGGACATATTTCCTTTTTCTCTTTCCAGGTGAATGACAATCTCTTCTGCCTTTCGAGACCCCTGGGAATAGCGTGCCAGTTGGCTCGGGGCCTCTTCCTTTGCCCCCTAATATGCTCCCTTCCTGCTAATTTCACTATCAGTTCATGCTCGCACTGAGAAAAACACACCCGTGCCGTAAAAACAAGGGCGCGGCCTGTGTTTAAAGTGATACATTGACACGTAACCCCTGAGCCCCAATTTGAAGGATTAATTATACGCTCCTTCTACCCATAACCTGAACCAGAATCAGATATTCATGATCCCTGCACGAGAAATAAAGAAACCTCATGGCAAAGTCACTTACAGTCTCACATAAAGTGTGATTTCTAACCCCACCATTTTAATGAGTAGAAGCTGATCCAAACTTCCCTTCCACGGAGCCTGCACCAAAGCAGTTTATATTCTTCCCCATTCTTTATAGGCTTATACTCGGTAATTAATCCCCCAAGTGTAATAAAAAGCGAGGCAAATACAAATATCCAGGCTCCTTGGAGCAGCCAGCTGTGCAGGTGACGCAGGTAAACAGACCTGCATCTAGAGCCTGATTGGAAAACAGGGGCGAGGGGCGAGGGAGGAGGGGGAATGAGAAAAGGAGGCTGTAAAATCAACCAAGCAGCACTTCTATTTCTAGAGAAGGCAGAATTCACTGGCTAGGTTAAAAATGGCCAAGAAATTTTACTGCCAGCTTATTTCCGCAATGTAAACATTATTAAATGAAAAGAAACAAGGAACGGATTCAGTGCCAGTGTGATGTAAATAACAGTAATAGGCAAGGAGGCAGCATTCCCTGTCTGACCCCCTGGGTCTCTGGGACTCATAAACTTCCTCTGCTTACGATGACAAATGCTCTAGGTATATTCTACCCAGGACCCGTGAAGCCACGTACAGATGGAACCCCTTCCAACCCATGGCTCGAGCTCACACTGTGTGGATGGAAGCGTGTGCTTAGAAGACCGTCTACTCAGAATTTCCTTCTCATTTCAAATTCTTTCCAGAAAAGCAACGGTCTACGTGAAAAAAAAAAAAAAAATGATTATCTTAGTTGTTATAACCAATTGATTCGTCAAAAAAAAAAAAAAAAAAACTGGAAGAAAACAGATTCCTTTGAAAAGCATATATTCCTTGTTGATCTTTTTAGAACGAACTAATCTGATACCTAACATGCTAAAAGAATTCCAGTCTGCAGATATAACATGGGCACCAGATCAAATGCTTACTGAAAATTACAACCTCGTAACTAAATCACTGGTGTAAAAAGAGGAATTTTGACACTTGATCATAATCCTTATGCAGGTTATAAGGGCGGGGGGTGGGGGGACAAGATTTTGCTGAAATGGTGAAGACCTTATGTGTATAAATAGACTGCAAAGTCAATTTTCCAAGAGAAGGGAACTTGGTGAGAAAAGACATTTTCAAGAAAGACACTTAGGAAGGCAGCTAGGATTTTCGCTAACACTTGATGAATGAGAAAGACACAGGGATGTGGCAGGGGAAGGTTCCGACTGTGAACAATGCCACGAGTGCGGTGCAGATCGTAAAACAGCCACGTACAAGATTAGCGGAGAAAAAAACGGATAACTCCTGTATCTACTTGGAACCACCAAATCAACAATATAACAAAAAATTGTATCCATAAGAGCCATAACTTTAAAAAAATTCTGCAAAGTACTGATGAATAAAGCAGACTCCAAGTAAACATTCTGAAACTTTTCTAGAGAAAAGACAGATCCAGTCCTACCATGCCAATATTGCCGATCATTTTCCTTAATTTGTATGTTCAGTGAAAGTTCCATAAATATCCTAATATTTGCAGAACTTTATAGAACTTGACAAGCTGGTCCTCAAAGGCCTGTAACAGAGAAACACAACAGGAATAGCAAAGAATGTTGGGAGAGAGGAAGGAATCCTTGCTTGGTATGATGTAGCTCTGTAGGAAATTAGACCATGTGGGTAAAGTTCTGAAATGATAAATACATCAGTGGAATGAAACAAAGTATTCAGAAACAGTCCCCGTTATTTAGAGCTGAAAATATGAAAAGGTGGCATTTCAAAGCAGCGGGAAAGGATGTACTATTCAATTTGCCCATACAGGCTTGGAACAACGGGCTATAAATTTTTTTTAACAAAAGTAAGTTTAGATCCCTGCATTGCATTGATAACAAACATCAGCTCCCAATGCTCTAAAGGACTCAGTGTGAAAAAACAAAACTCTGGTCGTGTGGGAAGAAACAGGAGACTTGTTTATAACCTTTGGGAGAGGTGGGAACCCTTTTTAAATAAGAAGAGCAATAAAGGGAAAAAATGGATAAATCTCACTATATAAAAACTGTAATTTTCATTACAAAAGACAAGCCCCATCTGAGAGAGAGGATTTAACACAAAGAACTGATATTCAAAATTAAGTTTTTTAACTTGCAGGGGCCTCCTCTGCCCCTACTCAACTTCCCAGCATGAGCACTGCTCCTAAGTCAGTAAGCTTCTTCCCTTCTCCTTCTGGTAGGAGCTGGGGAAACATCTTCAAGCTGGAACCAGAGCGATGCAGAAGGCAGCCCAGCCCGGAGAGCACAAGCAAACATCATCCTTCCAAACACACGGGACACCTGCTCAGGACAAGAGCTATGGCCCTTTTCTCCACCATAGTTATGAAGAACATACCAAGCTGAGCTGCTAAAACAAGCTCCATCAGAAGTGGGGGTTTTTCCCAAAAAAAAATGCAGATGAGAAACGGCTCTGTAAATCATAATTCCCAAAGCAGGGAAAAGAAAAGTAACGAGAAAGGCATTAAGCTCTGGTCTGATGCCCTGTAGGCAACTTGCAAAGAGGTGGTCCAGGCGAGTCAAATTCATTCAAAGGTGAACAAAATACACAGAAAGGGCTGGCAGGGTATCAATGCGATGATACAACAATGAAAAATAAAATGGGAGAGATCAGTCAAACTTATTAATAGATGCAAACACCCACCCCAAAAAGAAAAAAGGTCAGAACACTCTGTAGTCAAATATTTTGTGAGGAATGTAAAATGTAATGACCCCTAGAATGAAGCCACAGAAATACAAACCCCAGAACCTCAGAAGTGCTACATTGCACACACATGCACACGTTCTCCACAAAGAAAGAAGCACAAAGAAATACTCTTTAACATCTGTAAAACTGGAAAACCTATCAATGCAATATAAGAGAACTAAGGCCAAGTGTACCTATCCTAACTGCAAGTGAGCTAAACTCAGCGATGTAAGAATTTGTGTTTGATCACAAAACAAAACAACTGTATGCAAAAGAAAAGTCTAAATGGAACTGAAGGGGTTGACCATCAAAGGAAGGATGAGTGTAGACTGGAAATAAAACCCAAACAGAACCAAAAGAAGAGGGGAAGGAAGAGAGAGAGGGGGAGAAGGTGAGATCGTGATCTTACTAAGAGATGCTGGGATGTACACAGTCAAACGCTTTTCAAGGTCAAAAAACAATTACAAAGACAAAGACATATTCAAGACTTTAAAAGGTGTAATTCACCATAAAGCTAGTTTAGAAATAGCTCCAAGTAACCAACCCACAAAATCTATCACCATCCCAAAGGCAAAAAGAGAGAGACAAGCTGGTAGTAGAAATGGTCCTTTTACGTCCAAAGCAAATAGATAAAAAGTCTTAGAAGGCTAAAAACTTGCTAGTAAGTAAAAATCCTCAGTATTCCGTGTTCAGACACTTCCGCTAAGAGGCTATTTAGGTTAATGTCATCACGTCAGACTGACACTGGAAATCAGTGTAACGTGGGTTTGAGAAGAACAGGGCTGCAAGTCACAGTGAATTTTACATTTGACTATATTCAGTTTTACCACCACATAAAAGAAAAGAAGGATGTCCTAACAGCTTCAGGCAGCGCAGAGAAGTAGCACTAAAAAAGGAGACGGAGAATGGAAACATATTCTTCAGTATCCTGAAACAGAAGGAAACATGTCATTGCTTCTTTTATTTGATGTAGGAAATACCCGTTAAATTAATCCTATTGTATTTGTATTCTCTTCTGTCTTAGGTTGATGTATATATTTGTATTCATAATATCCATGGCATCAAAGTACAGCATATTTATTGAATTTAGAAGTATATTTATGGAGGGAAAACATCAAGGTTAAACCCCTGAAATAACTATTAGTAAACTCTAATGTATACATATAATTCAGAACATAGTGAAGACAGCATTCTTGTGAAGGAGCTGTGAGCAATTTGTAAGAATGAGCTGTGTATTGGACGCCTTCTGACACACTGATGATTCAGAAGCACTGAGCGGTCGGCCGCCGTCTGGCAGGCAGGTTCGGCCTCATGGCCTTCACCCCTGGTGTCAGCTCCCTGAGACATGTGAAGATGACCTTTAGGTGACCAAACAAAGAGGAAGATCATTCTTGGGTGACCCAAATGGGCCCAGCGTCACCATATGAGCCTCTAAGAGCAGAGCTTCCTCCCAGCTGCGGGCAGAAGAGGACTTGGAAGAGATGCAGGAGGGGATGCCTCCAGCCTGAGAGTGACTCGCACCTTGCTGGCTTGAAGATGGATGGAGCCACGAGCAAAACGTGAAGGTAAGTAAATCTGCCAGGAACCACCGAGGCTGGAAGAGGACGCCAGGCCCCCGGGAAGAGCCTGGGATTCTGCTTCATGAGACCCAACAGGGAAACCAGCTGAACCCAACAGATAGTCTGACCTTCAAAACTGGGATAATAAACACGGGCTCCTTCAAGCTGCTTAATTTCTGGCAATTTGCTGCTCCACAAATCTCACACGGTTACCTCTGAAAAGAGGAATTAGACTTATTGGGGTTGGTGGGGGTTTGGGTTCACAGGTACCGTTAGAAGTCCTCATGACAAGAATGAATTTATGGCATCTGCAAACTCATTTCAAAATTATAAATTCTAACCTCAGCTCGAGAAGTAGGGTTGAGGCTGAGCACCGTGCATGGACAGAACGTGAGATGACAGTGAGAAACTGGGATCGCTGTCGGACTTTAAATAAAAACATATGACGACATGTTCAGTTGTTTAAGTTCATTTTGTTCCAGATTATTGCTAAGTATACAGATCAACTTGAAAAATGGATTGATCTCCACATGAACTAACAAGGTTTTCTAGGAATTTATATTTGAAAATACATGGTTAGTATGGAGATATCTCATCCAAAGAAGTGAAATAGCAATAAAGAGAGTTATCTTCCCACCCCCACCCCGAGTCAATGAGAACGGTAAGCAGTGATTTATTTGACCCCTTTTTATAGTAAAATGTTACCAAAATAGAAATGATTACGCTTGGCCGTATTTTACTCCCAGTTAGGTGATCACACATAAATTCATCTTGGCAATCATATGTAATGTGTTTTTAACATTTTCATACACTCTGTCCTTACGTGAGTCTCACACACCTGTAATTACCATATCAGAAGCTATTTAAGCCATTCAAAATGATGAGAATAATTATAGTCCTGAAGTCTTCAAAATTTTAGCCTACCCCCCTATGACACACACATACCAGTTTGGTAGTTTCAAGGTACTATTATTGGAGACCAGGGGTCCAAGTTCCCCGAACCCAGCTGGATCGATTACTCAGCTGAGCTGGAAAGTCCACCCAAGACACGGTGGCAAAACCAAGAGCAAAAGTGGGTGGAGACTGAAAGTAAAATAGAAGGGGCTCAGGCAGCACCGACAGAGAGCGGAGCGGCCTGCACAAGGTTCAGGGTAACAAAGAGACTTTATTTAGGAAGGACAGAGAGAAAGTTTGGAGGGCTTCCAAACAGAGCTGGAAGTGGGTCCCTCTCACGAAAAAGAGAAGGTGTGGAGGACAAAGACACAGAGGTGGTGCAAGGCTGTGACTACTTTCTCCATTCAAAATGGGCTGCTAGTCTCTGTCTGCCTCTCTGCACTGCAGGCATGCTGCTCTTGACTATTGGTCGTGGGTTACCCACATTCTTAAGGGCCCTCCAGACCTGCTGGTTCAGCAGGCCGGGTTTTCCTCCCATCCTCTTTGAAGGCCCTCTCTTCATGTCCCTTCTCACCTATAATACATGTTTTTAAAGAATTTAAACTGAGTTTAAATTGATCTTACAATTCATTCTATATGCTTCTCCACATAACCAGCTAATTCAGAAGACCCATACAAGGACGCTCACACGGGGTCACTCTCCACTCTGAAACCTGGCTTTCCTCATACACATTTCCTGAGGAGAAGATTCCCAAGACATTTCTGATAATGGCATTCCTTTGATTCATTCTTATCCAAATAGTTCAACTCAGGCCTTTCTTTTTGAGTTTTGTCCTCACATAATGATTTAAGAATGAGCCAATTTGTTGTTGTTGTTGTTGTTTTTAGACACAGAATTTCACTTTGTTGCCCTCAGTAGAGTGCTTTGGCATCACAGCTGACAGCAACCTCCAACTCCTGGGCTTAAGCAATTCTCTTGCTTCAGCCTCCCAAGTAGGTGGGACTACATGCACCTACCACAACACCTGGTTATTTTTTGTTTCAGTTCAGCAGGGGCCAGAATTGAACCCACCACCCTCAGTATATGGGGCCAGCACCCTACCCACTGAGCCACAGGCACCACCCAAGAATAAGCCAATTTGCTATCCATTCATTTCCACAGTATCTATTTTTCTTACATAGAAATGGTGATATAGACATTAGATTATGAACACGGTGAGAAAGGAATGACCTTTTACATTTCCTTAAATGATTAACCAGAACTAGTTAAAAAGAGGAGAGGGATTCATATATCTTAATCATCTGATAACAATGACCAAAAAATACAGGAAAATATATGAAAACATGAGCAAAAAAAAATCCAAAATGACTAAGTAATACAAAATAATAAATTCCTAGGAGGTACACCCTACCTCTGAATATTTTCTAAGTCATTGAATGTAAGATATGGACAGCTTTGAGGTGCCCTTATCTATTGATTTCCCCAGTTTACTTGCTGATTAATCATTTCTGCCTTTCCCAGGGCCGTTCACTTGGAAAGCCACTATGTTCTTTCTCCTAAAACAGGAGGTGAATGGCCGGGCGTTGTGGTGGGCACCTGTGGTCCCAGCTACTTGGGAAGCTGAGGCAAGAGACTTCCTTGAGCCCAGGAGTTGGAGGTTGCTGTGAGCTGTGATGCCACAGCACTCTACACAGGGGGATAGCTTGAGACTTTGTCTCAAAAAAAAAGAAAGCTATAACCCAATTATAGCCTAAGAATATGGGGAAAGGGGAGAGGAAAGAGAGGGCAGGCAGGAGGATGGGTGGAGGGAGGGTGATTGGTGGGAGCACACCTATGGTTCATCTTACAAGGGTACACGTGAATCTTTCTAAATGTAGAATATAAATGTCTTAACACAATAACTAAGAAAATGCCATGAAGGTTATGTTAACCAGTTTGGTGAAAATATTTCAAATTGTATATAAAACTAGCACACTGTACCCCATGACTGCATTAATGTACACAGCTATGATTTAATTTAAAAAAAATGGAAAAACAATCATTCCCTGTACTCAATACTAACTTGAAAACTAGTAGATGAAAAACTACAGGCCCACATGAGAGGAAAACTACAATTAAATTCAAGAAGGGGGAGTAGGGAGAGGGGAAGGGGCGCAGTCCACCCCCACCTACCCAGTACAATGTAGGGGTACCTGGCATACCTCCTGAGTGAAGGACTCAACCACAGTTCAGACTTTTCCTAACAAACGTAGGCTATGTAACCAAATTGTATTACCCTTATATTAATCTGAAATAAAAATAAATAAAGTATATTTAGTTGTAAAGTGATGGTGAGAGCAAGGGGAGTGGCCAGAGAGATAAGCTTGCTATAAGTCACTGAGTCTGTAGGCTTAATTATTTCTTGATCAAATCAAGCATGCGTGGTACCTGGGATCTAGTAGTACTTAGTGAATTTGTTATATGTATGAATCTAACAAACATTCTGTTTCTGAAATGGGGAGGCCATCGAACTTCCTTAACATTAGTAAAGGATACCTGATCATTGTCATTCTTTTCTCTTTGACTACAATCCCACGAAATTCAAAGACTGGATTTCATGAAATAATAATGCAAAATGCAAAATGCCAGAAAAGCAAAAGGTGTACTTTGTATCAGAAGTACCACAACAAACGTATATACACACACACAGCCATAAAGCAGCAGAGACCTTCTAAGATAGTATAATATCTTGGTAAGTTGAAGTGAATCATCAGTTATCAGGGGAGGCACTCCTTCATCTTTCTAGCTAGCCTCCTTCATTTCAGGGTTCCATGTCCATGTATTGCACTTTGCAATAATTATCCTCAGGCAAGTCAGAGAGAAAGAGATTTCATGCAGACAGAAAGATGGGAAGGAGACTTGAGCTGCTACACAAATTACATTTGAGTAACCAAGAGCCAACTTTTAAAAAGGCATTTGCACTACCTCAGCTAAACCTGGAGGATTTAAACTGCAAAAAAAAAAAAAAAAAAAACTCTATTTTACTCTAATTATATTAACTCTAACAAAGAGTCATGAAGGGTTTTATCCAACCACTTGCAACAACATATGGAAGACGGGAATCAAGAGTCGAATGGCAAAGAAATGCAAATCAAAACCACTTTGAGATACCACCTAGCTCCAGGGAGATTAGCAAACTCACAAAGTCCCAAATCTGCAGATGCTGGAGTGGATGTGGAGACCTCTGTGCTGACAGTAGGACTCCAGACTAGTGCAACTTCTATGGAAAGACGTATGGAGAATTCTCAAAGAATTGAAAGTCACCTTTCATTCAATCCCACAATCTCATTACTTACGTATCTACCTAGAAGAACAAAAAGCATTTTACCACAAAGACATCGGCACCAGAATGTCTTTCGTAGCTCAATCCACAATTGTCAAGACGTAGAATCAACCCAAGTGCCCATCACCCCACGAAGGGATTAACAAACCGTGGTACATGTGCACCGTGGAGTACGATTCAGCCATAAGAAAAGATGGAGACTTTGCATCTTTTGTGTTTATCTGGGCGGAGTTGAAACATATTCTTCCCAGTATCTCAAGAACGGGGGGCAGGGGGGGCATCCAATGTTCTGGATACTAACATGAAACTAATATATAAACAACTATAGGCCCACACCAAATAAAACACAAGTAGAGTCCAGCGAGGGGGCAGAGGGAGGGTAGTTGGTGAGACCCAGGTACACAACGTCCAGCACACACCCTGGACGAGGGCTCAACTACAACTTGAACTTTACCTCACAAATGAAAACAATGTACCCTAAATATTGGTACCCACATATCAATCTGAATTTTTAAAAAAGAGACCGGCAGACAGGTCTCACTCTACCCTAAAGTGGACATATCAGGGAGGCAGTTACACATGGATTTATAGCCCAGGAAGTGACGTGCGCAGCATTACAATGTAGGGATATGAGCACGCGGGAATCCCCCAGGCCTCGCCCTGAATGGTACAACTCAGGGAGAGGGGGCTGCCAATTAACACAAAGCGCAGGGTTCAGCCTCCGTGCACCCCACTGTCTAGTGATCGGAGAGCAGGCCAGGGAGGGTCAGCCAACCCAGGGGGCAGCAGCGGGGCCTGGGGAAGAGCCGGCTCTGCAGCGGCAGGAGCAGCACGTGCTGCCAAGGAGAGAAGGAGGCTCAGCTGTGCGGAGCGCTCGGGCTGAGGAAGCTGAGCTCGGGAAGTGTGAGATGGAACTACAGGGGAGGCGCATGGCTTTGACCGCAGCTGCTCAGGGGAGGTGGGAAGGGAAGCCAGACGCAGGGAGGCGTCAGAGGGGAGGTGAGAAGTCGCCGGGCCCTTCCGCCGCTGGGCCTGCTGTGACTCCACTTCCTCCGCTTTCTGCCTCTTCATTCTTGTCCTACATGAGAGGAGCTCTTTCCGGCCCCTGTACTTTTTAATTTAGTGTAGACAATAAGGCAGCTGAGCCACTTGTCACCAAGTCCTCAAATCTCTCCTAACTGCGTTGTCCGGCCACGCTGGCTCCTTCCTGCGCCCGGGCGGCCTGCAGTGCGCCCTGACTGCGCCCACCCTGGGCTCCAGGGGCCGCGGCTGGACGCCACTAACACACACACAATGTCCCTGGTGAGGTCCAGTCCTCAACGCCCCCGAGTGCACCTCCCGCCAGCACAGCCTCTTCATTCCCTCAGCTGGATCCTGCTTCAGCAAGAAACCCAGGTCTCAGAATAGGAGCGGCCTCCAGCCCCTGCCATCCTCGAGTCCCTACGGATCTGCCGGCATCTGCCTCTATACCGACTTGGCCACCGGAGAGTAAGATCCTCTGGCGCTGTCCGGGCCATTTCCCCCGACGTCTGCTCCCTCACGTGCGTTTTACTCCCCTGAACTCCGTCCTTTCTACTCCCTCCACCCCTTTCGCGTCATCTCACACTGTGGATACAGTTGGTGCCTCTGTCCCCTGCATGTTACCTCCCTGCCACCGCCCTTGCTGCCACCCCCTTCTCGACTAAACACATCTTAGAAACCAGCCCAGATTCCCATCTCCACTTCAGGTCGGGCAATGGCTGCACCCCTCAAATTTAGGGGTGCAGCCCTAAGACTCCAACCGACCTGCTCTCAGCAGCCCATCACCTGCAGGGGACACTTTCACGTCATCTCATGTGACTTTCCTGCTGCACTTGGCTTTACTTATTTTTCCAACCTTGACATTTTGTGCTCACTCCAACTTCCTAACCTCACCAGCGTTTCCTTCTCTTGGGTGCTCTCTCCTCCAGCTCCGGCTGGTGTCTCTCTCTCTCTCTCTCTCTCTCTCTCTCTTTCTCTTTCTCTGACAGCATCCACTCTTGCAGCCTTGATTACCATATGTACACTGAAAGTTTCCAAATCTAAATCTTTATTTCTGATCTTTTCATAATTCCTAAATTAACTCCTGGCCATCAAACATAACAAGGATCAAACAGGATTGTTTTCTTCCTGCCCAGACCTAAAGTTCTGACATTTAGTAACATGATGAGTGGCTGAACTAATCAGTAATCTACAAACAGCCAGAAAATAGGTGTCTAAGCAACTCAGGCCACCAGTAAATCACCTAAGGACCTGGAAGTTATTCTCATAGTGACCCCCCTTTTGATTCTGGCTTAAGTTTTAAATAATTAGCAAGTCCTGAGCTAACCAGAGACAATCCTTTCCTGTTACCTACGATGTGTTTTTCTAAGGAAGGGGTTCTGGCTAATAGTTTTAGAACCTTCAAAAGCAGGGGGCACATGAGGGACAGGAAAGAAAATAATAAATACCTAAGAGAGAGAATACCATGAGAATGTCCTGTACAAGCCGGGCCACTTCTCACAGGAGGAGACAGACCATTGGGAAGTGTGGCTGGCCAGTCCTGTTGACCACGCTGGGGTACAGAGAGGATGACATAGAACAAGTGACCAGCAAAACACACCTCAGTTCCGTCAGCCATCGCAGACTTAGACTGCTCACCTGGAGTAGGTTAGCGGCATCGAGGTGATAAGGCCGTTAAACTTTGTCTCTACCACACCAAGAAGAGTCAAAGTCCACAGGCAGGAGGGGCAGAGAGCCATGGTGTGTTGTGGGGAGAGTGCGTCAATCAGGCTTTCTCAGCTGAAGGCCACCTTATTCTGAGTAACCATGAGTAAGCCAGCAGGTGCTGTTATCTTAAGGAATCGTCATCAGGGTTGATTGAGAGCCACTGTTCTGGCTGCTCTACAAGGCTCTGAGGCTTCCACCTGTGTGACTTCCCCTGGCAGACTTCCTACAGGGAAAAATTTCTTATGCTAATGCACCTGCCTGGTGGCCACCACAGCTGAAGAAAGGGCATGTCACAGCTACCTCGGCTCCTTGGTTTTTCTCCAGTCTATTCAAATCCAGTGTGAGTCTCCTCAGCCTCAACCTCTGGCACTACATGTGTGGACAGGGCTCATGGCAGCACCTGTCCACGGTTGCACAACTAGGAGTGCACTGGCGTCTGTACACACCGGCCACAGAGCCATTCTGCCGTGATGCAGAAAGTGCCAGGGAAGGGCATGCCAGTTCCCAGCTACTTTTCCCTCCCCTCTGCTGGGTGGAGTAAAATGCCTAAAAATGTGAGACTGTAGAAAAATATTAATGAAGTGAACAAAAAGGAAAGCAAGCGGCATGCCCTGGAGCCCAGGCTGGGCGGAGATATGGGAAGCGCATTGCCTACTCAGGCAGCTGGCGTCCCATAGTGCCGTGAAGGCCCTCTTGTTTCACAGTGGAGACGCAGCTGATACAACAGTGGTTCTCAACCTTCCTAATGCCACAGCCCTTTAATACATTTCGCGACCCACAGGTTGAGAACCTCTGCATATCAGACGAAAAAGATGAGGGCAAAAGTGATGGGCACCGTAAGAGCGCAGGGAAAGCCCCTCATCTCAAGTTCAGGATCAAGTTTTGTTCACTGATGCCAAGGTCAGTTGGGACAATGAAGGACTGAGGTACACACAGTAAGTCTAAGGGCACTGAGGACTCTACCACCAAGCCTCAACAGCTAAGGACAGCTCAGCAACACACGTGGTTTCCCGCTGCTGTGGAGGGCAGGATACATGGGGGCAGCACGGGCAGTGCAGGGAAGTGGGGGGGCTGAGGGGGGACCGGTTGAGCAAACCCCACCCTTCACAAACTTGAACAGCTCTGCTCCCCAACCAGCAAGGCCCTAGGAAAGGCACGGGTGAGAGGGAGAGCCTGCTCTGCAGGTGGGCAGTGGGGACAAGTGGCTGCCCTCGTCCTGCAGACAGCACTGTCCCCGAGACCCTCAACAACGTATCAGGGCCCAGTGTTGGTGGGCTGAATGCATAAGCTCACTGCTCCTTGGAAGAATTTTCAGAGTAGTTTAGGAGTCTCACGGTCCTCTCACACGTCTAATCCAGCAGACCTGCCCTGGGAGTGACTGCACAGGCTTCATCTTATAGCCTGTGACATGTGTGTTAAGCCAAAGGGGGATCGTGACGGTTAATTTTAGGTGCCAACTTGCCTGAGTTAAGGGATGCCCCGACAACTGGCAAAGCAGTGTGTCTGGATATGTCTGTGAGGGGGTTCCCCGAGGAGATCAGCATGAGGATCACACTGAGTAAGGAAGCTCCTCCCTCAGTGTGGGAGGGCACCGTCCAGTACGCTGAGGACAAGGGTAAGAGAAAACGCTGGAGGAAGTGGGACGGTGCTGTGTCTTGAACTGTCTTCTCCTGCCCTTGGAATCAGAACGTCTGGTTCTCTGGGCTTTGAACTCCAGCAATTGCACCAACTGTCTCCCAGTTCTCGGGCCTTCAGGGTCAGACTAAGTTCCATCCCCAGCTGTCCAGGTAGCCCAGCCTGCAGATGGAAGATCACAGGGCTTCTTGGCCCCCATGGCCACATGCGTAAATTCTCATAATAAGTCCCTTCTTATTTCTCTATCTCTGTGTCTGTATCTGTATCCGTGTATCTCTATCTCTGTGTGTCTGTATCCGTGTATCTGTATCTGTATCCGTGTATCTCTATCTCTGTGTGTCTGTGTCTGTATCTGTATCCGTGTATCTCTATCTCTGTGTCTGTATCTGTATCCGTGTATCTCTATCTCTGTGTGTCTGTATCTGTATCCGTGTATCTCTATCTCTGTGTCTGTATCTGTATCCGTGTATCTCTATCTCTGTGTGTCTGTATCTGT
>CAUYQV010090685.1:0-68836 GCA_963574575.1 Galagoides demidoff | reverse complement strand
CAATTAAATGAAATTAAGAACAAAAGAACCAGTTGGGAGATTAGTGAAACAAAAAGTTGGGTTTTTTTTGAGACAGAGTCTTAAGCTGTTACCCTATATAGAGTGTTGTGGCATCACAGCTCACGGCAACCTCCAACTCTTGGGTTTAAGTAATTCTCTTGCCTCAGCCTCCCCAGTAGCTGGGACTACAGGTACCCACCACAACACCTGGCTATTTTTTGTTGTAGTTGTCATTATTGTTTAGCAGGCCCAGGCCAGGTTCAATGGTGTATGTGATTGGAACCCTGTTGACTGAGCTATGGGCGCCACCCAAAAAGTTGGTTCTTGAAAAGATAAAATTGATAAACCTTTGGCTAGATTAAGTAGAAACAGAAAAGTAAGATCTCTAATAACCTCAATTAAAAACAAAAAGGGATAAATAACAATAGATACCACAGAGACAAAAAAGATGATCACTGATTACTATAAAAAAATCTATGCCCAGAAATTTGAAAATGGGGCGGAAATGGACTAATAAGTGGAATCACACCATTCCGCAGACTTAACTATGAAGAATTAGAACTCTTGAACAGACCAATATCAAGCACTAAAATTGCAACAACAGTAAAAAATTTCCAACAAAAAAGTCCTGGATCAGAATGTTTTACACCAGAATTCTACCAAACTTTCAAAGAAGAGTTTGTACTTATGTTGGAGAACCTATTCCAAAACATGGAGAAAGAATCCTTCACAACTCCTCCTGTGAAGCAAATATCACCCTGATACCAAAAATCAGGAAAGGGTACAACAAAACAAAAATCCTGGCAAAGAGAATACAGCTACATAATAAAAAAATATACACCATGACCAAGTGGGCTTTATACTGAGAATGTAAGGCTGGTTCAACACGCAGAAATCCATAAACATAATTCACTACATATATAGAAGCAAAAAGAAAGACATCCTCACAATAGATTCAGAAAAAGAATTCAACAAAATTCAGCATCATTTTCTGATTAGTACACCTAAGAAAATGGCATAGATGTGGTGTTTTTTGTTTGTTTGTTTAGGATTCATTGAGGGTAAAAGAATTAGGTTATGCCAATTGCATTTGTCAGATAAAGTCCTTCTTATAATTGTATCCCACCCCCAAGAGGTGTGCCGTACACCGTGACCTCCATACCCCTCCCTTCTCCCCTCTCCCCACTTGCTCATTCCTTCTGCTCATTCCTTGTATTAGCTTATCTACTGCCTTCATATTAGAATTGAATACATTATATTCTTGCTTCTCCATTGTCTTGGTGCTTTACTAAGAAGAATGTATTTCAACTCCATCCAGGTTAATATAAAAGGTGTAAAGTCTCCATCTTTTTTAGTGGCTGAATAGTATGGCTGTGTATACATATACTACAGCTTGTTAACCATTTCTGGGTTGCTGGGCATTTAGGCTGTTTTCACATTATGGTATTTGTAAATTAGCTGTGATAAACAGTCTAGTGTAAATGTCCTAGCAGTTAGCTGTGATAAACAGTCTAGTGCAATGTCCTTATGATAAAAGGATTTTTTTCTTCTAGGTAGATGCCTAGTAATGGGATTGTAGGATCAAATGGGAGGTCTACTTTGAGTTCTTTAAGGATCCTCCATACTTCCTTTCAAAAAGGTTGTATTAGTTGCAGTTCCACCAGCAGTGTAAAAGTGTCCCCTTCTCTCCATATCCATGCTGGCATCTGCAGCTATGAGACCTTGTGATGTGGGCCATTCTCACAGGGGTTAGGTGATATCTCAGGTTAGTTTTGATTTGCATTTCTCTGATGATGAGGGATGCTGAGCATTTTTTCATATGTTTGTTAGCCATTTGTCTGTCTTCTTTAGAGAAAGTTCTATTCATGTCTCTTGCCCAGAGACACATGGGATTGTTGGGTCTTTTTTAGCTGATTAATTTAAGTTCTCTATAGATCCTAGTTATAAACTTTTTGTCTAATTCATAATATGCAAATATCTTTTCCATTCTGAAGGTTGTGTGTTTTCTTTGGTTGTTGTTTCCTTAGTTGTACAGAAGATTTTCAGTTTATTTTTTTTAATCGGGGAATCATTGAGGATACAAAGAACCAGATTATACTGCTTGCATTTGTTAGGTAAAGACCCTCTTATAATTATGTCCTGCTCCCAAGAGGCATGTCTAACACTGTGACCCCCCACTTCGCTCCCTCTTGCCCCATCCCCCCACCATGCTTAATTTGAGTTCTCTATAGATCCTAGTTATCAAGCTTTTGTCCTTCATAATATGCAAATATCTTTTCACATTTTGATGGTTGTCTATTTACTTTGTTTGTTGTCTCTTAAGCTGTACAGAAGCTTTTCAGTTTAATTAAGTCCCATTTGTTTGTTTTTATTGTTACAATTGCCACTGGAGTCTTCTTCATAAAGTCTTTCCCCAGGATTATACCTTCAAGTGTCTTCCCCACGTTTTCTTTGAGGATTTTTATTGTTTCATGCCTTAGATTTAGATCTTTTATCCATTTTGAATCAATTTTAGTGAATGGAGAAAGGTGCAGGTCTGGTTTCAGTCTTTTACATGTGGTTTAAAAGCACCATTTATTGAATAGAGATTCTTTCCCCTAGTGTATGTTCTTGTTTGGTTTATCAAAGGTCAGGTGGCTGTAAGATGTTAATTTCATCTCCTGGTTTTCTATTCAGTTCCAAATGTCTATGTCTCTATTTTTGTGCCAATACCATGCTGTTTTGATCACTATGGCCTTGTAGTATAGCCAAAAGTGTGGTAGGTGATACCCCTGGCTTTGTTTTTATTACTAAGAATTGCCTGGGGTATATGGGGTTTCTTCTGGTTCCATACAAAATGAAGAATTATTTTTTCCAAATCTTGAAAGTATGATGATGGTATTTTAATGGGGATTGCAGTGAATCTGTAAGTTGCTTTGGGTAGTATAGACAGTTTCACAATGTTGATTCTTCCCAGCCATAAGCATGGTATGTTCTTCCATTTGTTTCTTTCACTGTTTCTTTCCCTTAGAGTTTCGTGATTTTCCTTATAGAGGTCCTTCGTCTCTTTTGTTAGGTATATTCCTAGATATTTCATTTTTTTTAAGCTACTGTGAAAAGAATTGTGTCCTTGATTAGCTTCTCATCTTGGTTATTATTGGCATATACAAAAGCTACTGATTTGTGGACATTGATTTTATATCCTGAGACATTGTTATATATTTTTTTAATCACTTCCAGGAGTCTTGTGGTTGAGTCTTTGGGGTTCTCTAAGATCATACCATCAGCAAACAGTGAAAGTTTGACCTCCTCTGCCCCCATTTAGATGCCTGATTGTATTGCCTAGAACTTCTTGCATTATGTTGAATAATGGTGACGACAGAGGATGATCTTGTCTGATTCCAGTTCTAGGGGCAAAAGCTTTTGGTTTTACTCTATGCCATATAATATTAGCTATGAGTTTGTTGTAGATGGCTTCACTCAGATTAATAATTGTGCCACCTTTGCCTGGATTCTAAGTATTCTAATTAGAAAAGGATGCTGAATTTTATTGAATGCTTTCTCTGCATCTATTGAGAGGATCATATGGTCTTTGTTATTGCTTCTGTTGATATGGTGAATTACATTTATGGACTTACATATATTAAACCAGCCTTATGTCCCTGGAATGCAATCTACTTGATCATGATGAATGATTTTTTTAATGTGTAGCTGTAATCTATTGGCTAGAATTGTAATGAGAATTTTTTTTTCTTGGCTGGGGCTGGGTTTGAACCTGCCACTTCTGGCATATGGGGCTGGTGCCCTACCCTTTTGAGCCCGTATTGAGAATTTTTGCATCTATGTTCATTAGTGAAATTGGTCTGAAATTCTCATTTTTAGTTGGATCTTTTCCTGATTTTGGTCTTGGGATGATGTTTGGCTTGTAGAATATGTTGGGGGGAAGATTCTTTCCTTCTTAATTTTTGGGAATAATTTCTGCAGTATGAGTATAAGCTCTTCTTTGAAGGTTTGATAGAATCCTGGTGTGAGGCCATCTGGACCAGGGCATTTTTTGTTGGGAGATTTTTTTTATTATTTCTTCAATCTCAGTTCTTTAAATGGGTCTGTTCAAGAGATCTATTTCTTCTTGATTAAGTTTAGGGAGAGGGTGTGATTCCAGGTATTGATCTATTTACTCCACATTGTTAAAATGTCTGGCACAATAGTTTTCTTATAGCACTCAGAGATGATCTCTTGTATCTCTGTAGCATCTGTTGTTATTTCTCTTTTATCATTTCTGATTGAAGTTATTAGAAATTTTACTTTTCTGTTTCTAGTTAATCTGGCCAAAAGTTTATTGTTTTTATTTATTGAAAAAAGAAAACAAACATTTTTTTTTTTTTACACAGTCTTACTATGCTACTCTTGGTAGAGTTCCATGGCATCACAGCTCACAGCAAGCTCAAACTCTAGGGCTTAAGCAATTCTCTTGCCTCAGCCTCCCCTCCCAAGTAGCTGGGAGTACAGGCACCTACCACAACACCCAGCTATTTTTTGTTGCAGTTTGTCATTGTTGTTTTAGCTGGCCCAGGCCTGGTTCGAAACCGCCAGCCTTAGTGTATGTGGCTGGTGCTGTAACCACCATGCTGACCTGAACTTTCTGTTTTGTTAATTTTCTGAATGATTCTTTTGTTTTCAATTTCATTCTTCTCTAATTCAATTTTGGTTATTTCTTTCTTTCTGCTGGGTTTCAGATTAGATTGTTTTTCTTTTCCCAATTCCGTAAGATGGTTGATGAGTTTGTTGATGTGTTCTCTTTCTGTTTTTTGAATGTGGACATGTAATATGACTGCTTTTGTTGTATCCCACAAGTTTTGGTAACTTATGTTAATTGTTGTTATTTCTGAGGAATTTAACAATTTCCTCTTTTATCTCTTCCTGAACCCAATCATTCAGGATAAGGTTCTTTAATTTGTAAGTCTGTGTGGTGATGAACGTTTTTGTTGGAGTTGAGTTCCACCTTTATTGCCTTGTGGTCTAAGAAAATACAAGGTGTAATTTCTAATCTTTTAATTTTGCTGAGGTTTGGGGTGGCACCTGTAGCTCAAGTGGCTAAGGCGCCAGCCACATACACCAGAGCTGGCAGGTTTGAATCTGGCCAAACAATGACAACTACAACCAAAAAATAATGCGTGAGGTATTGTGGCAGGTGCCTGTAGTCCCAGCTACTCAGGAGGCTGAGGGAAGAGAATTGCTTAAGACCAGTAGTTGGAAGTTGATGTGAGCCGTGACACCATAGCACTCTACCCAGGGTAACAGCTTGAGGCTCTGTCTCAAAAAAAAAAAAAATTGCTGAGGTTTGATTGTATCCTAGGATGTGCTTGATTTTGGAGGATATACCATTGGCTGACAAGAAAAATGTATATTCTTCAGCTTGGGATGGTGTGTTCTGTATGTCTATTAAGCCCATTTGTTCTAGGGTCAAATTTAAGTCATTTGTATCTTTGTTTAGTTTCTGTTTTGAGGATCTGTACAGTTCTGTAAGAGGGGTGTTAAAGTCTCCAAGTATTATGGTGTTATGGGACATTATGTTGCTCAGACCCATTAAGGTCTGTTTCATAAGTTGGGGAGCATTTAAGTTGGGTGCATAAATATTTAAAATTGAAATGTCTTCTTGTTGTATTATTCCCTTGACCAGTATAATGTGACCATCTGTGTCTTTCCTAACTTTAGTTTCTTTAAATCCACTTGTTTCTGAAAATAAAACTACAACCCCTCCTTTCTGCTGATTTCCATTTGCTTAAGATACTGTTTTCCATCCCTTAATCCTGAGTCTTGAATTGTCCTTCAAGGCCAGGTGTATATCCTTGAGACAACATATGGATGGCTTGTGCTTTTTTATCCAGTCAGCCAACCTGTACCTCTTCAGTGGTGAATTCAGTCAACTGACATTCATTGAGAGAATTTATCAGTGTGGTGGAATTCTATTCATCTTATTTTGTGAAAGTCTGTTGTGTTGTTTTATCCTTTGCGCCATTGTGGAAGCTAATTTTTGACCTTTAGCTTCTGGATGTTTACTTTGCTGGTGGTCCATTGTGATGGTCAGTGTTGAGAATAGGTCTATGTGTTTCCTGTAGAGCTGGTCTTGTTGTAGTGAATTTCCTTAGTGTTGTATATCCAGAAAAGGTTTGATTTTCTCCATCAACTTTGAAGCTTAGTTTAGCAGCTTAGTTTAGCAGGATACAGATTTCTGGCCTGAAAATTGTTTTGTTTAAGAATGTTGAAGTGGATAACCATGCTCTTCTGGCTTGGAAGGTTTGAGTTGAAAAGTCTTCTGTCATCCTAATGGCTCTGCCCTGTATGTCAGCTGGCACTTACTCCTGGCTGCTTGCAGAATTTTTGCTTTCATCTTGACTTTGGACAAGTTCATTACAATGTGTCTTGGAGAGGCTCTGTTTGAGTTAAGATGATTCGGGGTTCAATATCCATCTGAAAGGAGTGTGTTGGAGTCTTTAGTAAAACTTAGGAAGTTTCATTTATGATATTCTCCAGTAGGGCTCTCATTCCTTTGGGACAATCTTTTCCCCCTTCAGGAATCCTAATTATTCATATGTTTGAACGCTTCCTGGAGTTTTGTAGTTCTCTAAGTGTTCTGCTTTCTTTCTCTTCTTTTCTGCCTCTTTAACTACTGGAGTTAATCCAAACACTTTATCCTCTAGCTCTGAGGTTCATTCTTCTCCATGGTCTAACTACTTTTTGATACTTTCTACTGCATCCTTAAATTCCCTGATTATCCTCTTCCTATCCTTAAGCTCCATCATATCCTTTCTATATTCTATATATCTTTCGTCTGACTTTTTTTTTTTTGAGACAGAGTCTCACTCTGTGACCCGTGGTAGAGTGCTGTGGCATCACAGCTCACAGCAACCTCCAGCTCTTGGGGTTAGGTGATTCTCTTGCCTCAGCTTCCTGAGTAGCTAGGACTACAGGTGCCCACCGCAACACCTGGCTATTTTTTGATGCAGTTTGGCTGGGGTGGGTTTGAACCCTCCACCCTCAGTATATGGGGCTGGCACCCTACTCACTGAGCCACAGGTGCCACCCTCTCATCCAACTTTTTGTTCTGTTTTTTTAATTTTCTTGTCCATTCCTTTTATTGTCTTTATCATCCATATTTTAAATTTCTTTTCTGTCAAGTCCATTAATTCTTTATAGGTGGAATCTTCTGTAGTAGCTGCCTCATGGTCCCTTGGGGGAGTCCTTCTGTTTTGGTTTTTCATGTTGCCTGAATTTTCTGTTGTTCTTACTCATGTGTTTTTAATTCCTATTCACCTCCTTGCCCTCCTTTTTTTTCTCACCACCTCCTTGCTTCAAATTACCTTGTCTCAGAGCTTAGATCTTGAAGGGGCCTCAGCCTGTACAAAGACAACTCTTTCTCATGGGCAAATAAACAGAAGTCCTTGCTTTAGATGACAATATGTTGTAATATGTTGTTGGGGCACCAGGTGGTGCTGTAGTTTTTTGGGAAATGAAGAGCCCAGCCAACAACCTTTTTGGTCCTTATTTCAAACTTAGTTGCCTTTGGTGATTTCCTAATTGTTTCCTCAGCATTCAGACCCTGCTGGGTTGGGATCTTAAAGCTCACAAGAATCCTCAGGGGCAGGTCTCACAGCACCCCCTGACTCCAGTTGCTGTGGGGTGTAGGAGTCCCTCAGCCTGTCCCAAGAGTAGCAGGCGGAATTAAGATAGCTGTGCATTAGACCCATGCTAAGACTTTCTCACAACCTTCCTACAATGGCAGTCCCCTGGCTGCCTAGACCCTCTCAGTATGGCTGCCTCACCAGCCACCAAACCTATGGCAAATCCACTCCAACTAGTATTCAAATCTGGTTGCTATATAATATTTGAGTCTGCCCACTTTTCCAAGCTTCACACTCAATGAACAGTTTCTTCCAACAACTGAAATCTCTGTAAAGCCTTCCTCCCATCCTGGACCTCAGTGAGGGGCCAGCCAATCCCAACTGGTCACAATCACTTGCCTAATTCATTAGATTTTCACCACTCCAGATCCTCCATATGCTGTATCTAGCTAACCACCTCTTTCCTGTGCTCTCTGAGCTACAACTCTTGATAAGGTCACTGTGCTAGGTATAGCTTCATTCTGTCTTTTTTCCAGTTGTTCTAGAAGAGCTCAGCTGAACAATCCTTCTGGTCTGCCATCTTGTTCCACCCCAGATGGGGTATTTCTTAAACTGATAGAAAACACCTATGACAAACACACGCCACCATTATATTGAATGTTGTAAAACTGAAAGCATTTCTACTTAGAACTGGAACCAGACAAGGATGTTCTCTAGTGCCACTACTATTCAACATAGTGCTGAAAGTCCTAGCCAATGCAACAACAAAAGAAGGATATCAAGTGTATCCAAATGGGGACAAAGAAGGTCCAACTTTTGCTCTTTCATGGTGATATGATCTTATACTTGGAAAACCCCAGGGACTCAACCATGAGATTCCTGAAAGTGATAAAGAATTATAATAAATCTTGGGATATAAAATCAATGTCCACAAATCAGTAGCCTCTATATACACCAGCAATAGTCAAGCTGAAAATCAAAAGACATTTCCCTTCACAGCATCTTCAAAGAAAAGTAAGTAGCTCGTGATATATCTAACAAAGGATGTGAGAGATCTCTATAGAGAGAACTATGAGACCCTGAGGGAAAAAAAATAGCAGAAGACATTAATAAATGGAAGAACATACCATACTCATGGCTGGGAAGAAACAACATTGCTAAAATATCCATACCACCTAAAGCAATATACAGATTTTTTTTTTTTGAGACGGAGCCTCAAGCTATCCCCCTGGGTGGAGTGCCATGGCATCACAGCTGATAGCAACCTCCAACTCCCGGGCTCAAGCGAGTCTCCTGCCTCAGCCTCCCAAGTAGCTGGGACCACAGGCGCCTGCCACAACTCCCGGCCATTTTTTGGTTGCAGCCATCATTGTTGTTTGGCGGGCCTGGGCTGGGGATTCGAACCCGCCACCTTAGGGTACGTGGCTGGCGCCTTAGCCGATTGAGCCACAGGTGCCGAGCCTACAGTTACTACTTTTTAAGACAATATTTAAAGCAATATTTTTTAGAAAGGGCAGCATCTAAAAAATCAGTGGACAGCACCTATGGCTCAGGGAGTAGGGTGCCAGCCCCATAAACCGAGGGTGGAGGGTTCAAACCTGGCCCCAGTCAAAACTGCAACAAAAAAATAGCCGGGGATAGTGGCAGGTGCTGTCGGAAGGCTAAGGCAAGAGAATCACAAAAGCCCAAGAGCTGGAGGTTACTGTGAACTGTGATTTCATGGCACTCTGTGAAGGGCAACAAAGTGAGACTCTGTCTCTAAAATAGTAATAATAATAATATTTGCTAGCACACTGGAATTTTACAGGGAACCATTATCATTCTGAAGAAATGCAGATCTGCACATGACCTAAAAGTTCACAAATTGCCCTTCTCCAGGTTTTCATTCCTGCTGTCTGTCTGCTCCATTCTTCTCTGTTCACTGCCAAAAAAAAGAAAAAAGAAAAAAAGAACAACGAAAGAAGAGGGGGAGGAAGAGGGAAGGAAAGAGAAGTGCCTAATTTATAGTAAATGACTTAGTTTCAAGAACTCGGTGGGTTTGCCCATGTTCACAGGCCTTGGCTTTATTAAAACTTCGTAAATGACCTGGAGGCCGGACCTGTCCTTACTCACACATCTCTTTTCAGATCTTTGCCGTCAGAAGTTACAAGATGATGAACTCAACCACCACCAAACCTCCAGAAGAGACCTGCTCCCGGAACACCCTGATCACCCAGCAGATCATTCCCGGGCTGTACTTCGTGGTGTTCGTTGCAGGGATCCTCCTCAATGGAGTGTCGGGATGGGTATTCTTCTACGTGCCCAGCTCTAAGAGTTTCATCGTCTATCTCAAGAACATTGTCGTTGCAGACTTTCTGATGGGCCTGACGTTTCCCTTCAAGATCCTGGCCGACTCGGGCTTAGGCCCCTGGCAGCTGACCGTGTTTGTGTGCAGGGTCTCGGCCGTGCTCTTCTACATTAACATGTACGTCAGCATCGTGTTCTTCGGGCTCATCAGCTTTGACAGATACTATAAAATCGTAAAGCCCCTTTCGACGTCGTTCATCCAGTCTGTGAGTTACAGCAAATTCCTGTCCGTGACCACATGGCTGCTCATGCTGCTTCTTGCCATCCCCAACATCATCCTGACCAACCAGAGTGTCAAGCAGGTGACGCACATAAAGTGCGTGGAACTGAAGAATGACCTGGGGCAGAAGTGGCACAAGGCATCCAACTATATCTGCGTGGGCATCTTCTGGGTTGTGTTTCTTCTGTTAATCATCTTCTATACGGCTATTACGAGGAAAATCTTTAAATCCCACCTCAAGTCCAGGAAGAATTCCATTTCCGTCAAAAAGAAGTCGAGTCGCAATATATTCAGCATCGTGTTTGTGTTTTTCGTCTGTTTCGTTCCTTACCACATTGCCAGGATCCCCTACACGCAGAGTCAGACGGAAGATCGTTACGGCTGCCAGGCCAAAGAGATCTTGCTCTACGTGAAAGAATTCACTCTGCTGCTATCTGCTGCAAATGTGTGTCTGGACCCCATTATTTATTTCTTTCTGTGCCAGCCATTTAGGGAAATCTTATGTAAGAAATTGCATATTCCATTAAAAGCTCAGAATGGCCTAGACACTTCTAAAACCAAAAGAGGAAATACGACATATGAAAGCACAGATACTCTGTGAATTCCTGTCCCCTTTCAAATAAAGTCCCTGTGTAACGTGTTGTTATCATTAATGACATGTGAGGGAGGATGAGAAACTTGATCAGTGGAAGCATCGTCTCTAGCATTACTAGCGAATTCAGTACATTCATAAAATTCAAATGTAAGTTACTGGGCTTTTCTGTAACATCAAAGAAAGAAATACCCATCGGATTTCTCTCTTCTTACTGGCCTCCTTTTTTCCTGTTAATTAAAAAAAACTACATACAACTGTTCACTCCTGTTCCATACAAATAGGCTTAACATTGTAATCACTAGTCTGGTCAGTCGATGTAGAACCTTAATTAGTAAATAAAGACAGTTGGAAGTACTTAAGGATAACTCACATGGGCATCTTCTTTCACTAAACATAAGAATCAATTCTAGTATGTAATTTTTTCCAACAGGGTCCTTAAAAACAACTTACAAATGGAGTAAAAAGTATCAAGTTTCTCTGACTTTAAAGAAGCAGGATAAACAGGTACCCAGAAATAACTTAAGAAATCTCTTACTGATTTATGTCCTAGCACTGCAAAGGAAAACAGATATAAATTATGTACTTTGCAATAAACTATAATTTTTTTTTTCTGAGAGCACCTAAAGGATGATATTAGATACATGCTAAATATATTTTATACAGAGACTTATGAAGCCCTTTTACAAGCCCAGAGTCCTCGTATTAAAAAAGTAGACTCTACTGAAATCAGATATTGGCATATGTTAACAGCAAATTCCCATGTTCAATAACATGGGAAAAAATAAGATGTTTCAGCTCCCAAAGCACAGTGGTTACAGCATCAGTCACATATACCAAGGCTGGCAGTTTCAAACCTGGCCTGGGCCAGCTAAACAACAATGACAACTGCAACAAAAAGAAATAGCCGGGTGGTTGTGGCAGACACCTGTAATCTCAGCTACTTGGGAGGCTGAGGCAAGAGAATTGTGGGGAGGCTGAGGCAAGAGAATTGTGTAAGCCCAAGAGTTTGAGGTTGCTGTGAGCTGTGATGCCAAGGCACTCCACCAAGGGTGGCATAATGAGACTCTGTCTCAAAAGAAATGAAAAATAAGATGACTGGGGTAAAAAAACACACACCTTAGAACATATATACAATTATTTTCTTCCTGGGTTCAGGGACAGAACAATTTTCCTAGAAAGCAAATGGACTTGACTTTTTAAAATCTAAAATATATAATAATGAATATAAAATTATACCTAAAATAAAAATTCACAAATCACATTTTCTAGGAAACAGATAAATTTAATGT
Organism: Galagoides demidoff; assembly: GCA_963574575.1. NCBI lineage: Eukaryota > Metazoa > Chordata > Mammalia > Primates > Galagidae > Galagoides > Galagoides demidoff. The sequence goes on along the minus strand of CAUYQV010090685.1, from coordinate 56,785 downwards.
GATACAGGACATGATCATTGGTTTATAACTCGTTAAAACTAAATTCTCTGCTATTAACTGGCTAAAATATATTCAGTCCATCTTTCAAATGTTCTCCATGCATTCTCCATGTAATTTTTATATCTCTTTCATGCATTACTGTATATGTACTAATAACAAAATTATGGCTGAATAGTAGTCCATGGTATACATATACCACAATTTACTAATCCATTCATGAATTGATGGGCACGAGACTTTGCACCTTTTGTATTTACCCAGATGGATTTGGAGAACATTCCCTAAGTATCTCAAGAATGGAAAAGGAAGCATCTCATGTACTCAGTGCTATGTTGAAACTAGTAGATCAATAACCACAGGCCCACACAGGAGAAAAACACAATTAAATTCAAGAAGTGTGTGTGGGGAAGAGTTTAGTAGGTCCCCACCTGATGGGTTCAATGTAGGGGTATGTGGCACATATATGCCCAGTCCTGGGTGAAGGACTCAGCTGCAACTTAGACTTTACCTTACAAATGCAGTGTAACCTAATCATATGGACCTTCATATTAATCTGAAATAAAAAGTAAAGGGAAAAAAGAAATTATTTGTACTACTGGCATTTTTTTCCTAACAATCAATATTTCAGGAAACATTACCAGACTTCCTCACAGTCAAGACATAGTTGTTGCTTTAATTTCTTCTATTAAGCATGCTAACACAAGGAAGATAGTTATGTACAAAATTCAAAATTTTTATTTGTCAGTGATTTCTCAAAGTAAGTATTTTATATGCTCTAGGCCACTATGATATAGTTTATACAAAACTCATAAAACACGGTCTAAATTGAGGAAAAGCTAGGAAGGTTTTCACTGTCAATATCTACTCTCTACCCCACTAACAGCCCCCTGCTTTCAACTCTGGCTCAAATATTCTTTCTTGAAAAGAAGAATAACAACATCCCTCAGCACATCTGGGGAACGATGCTTGCTGTAACTGCCTACATACATTTCAAAAATGAACTGGCTGTGTTTGGTCTTCACAACTGCCATTGGCCAGGACAAACCGGTAAAATACTGGGAGTTTCAATGCCCCCTACTGGGCTACAAGAGAAAAACCAAAGTCAAAAAGGAAAGATGAGTAAAGTCAAGGAAGGCCTTTGAAGAGTTGCTAAAGCACACACGTAAAGGGAAAGCGTGACTTTTCAGCAGACATGTGATGCAGATACGGGCATTGTGCAGCAATAGGTAAGTGACACTTATGACATGTTAGAACTTTCAAGTCCAGAGTAACAACTAAAAGCAAAGTGACTTAACTCTAACTTCCCAGGGATCACCAGCATGAGGACCGATGGGCAACAGGGAACAACTCCCTCGGTCCTTCTGCAGGTAAAGTTATCCTGCGGGTCCTCCAGAACTCAGGGGCCCGTAGTGGTAAAGACGGTAACGTAAGCCTGGTGGTTGAGAAAGGGAAGCTAAGGATGAGGTGAGCTGGGGGGCTTTTGCCTCAGCAAGAAAGGGCAACTGGCCCCAGCCAATTACTTTCTCATTTTAAGAGATACAAAGCCACAAAGTTTTCATACTGCTAGACCAACAATGAAAAGAAAACACACCTGGGTATAGAATTAAACATGCCAACAGACGTTCTGCAACATTTGGAATGCAGAATTCTAACAAAGCGGCTTGTGGCCACAAATAAAAGTCTTCCATTGATAACATCCTTACATTTTAACTGAACTGAGATTCTATTCGACACACAACAGATTCAGCTACCTATACAAAAATGTTCTAAAGTGCGTTTACAAAAGGAATATTTGACATAAATTAGATCAAGAAATAAAGAGATCCCAGAGAGAACATAGTCATATAAAAAGATTACACGTGGGGTAGCACCTGTGGCTCAGTGGGTAGGTAGCCGGCACCATATACCAAGGGTGGTGGGTTCGAACCAGGCCCCAGCCACACTGCAACAAAAAATAGCTGGGCATTGTGGCGGGCACCTGTAGTCCCAGCTACTCGGGAGGCTGAGGCAAGAGAATTGCCTAAGCCCAGGAGTTGGAGGTTGCTGTGCGCTGTGTGATGCCACGGCACTCTACTGAGGGCGACAAAGTGAGACTCTGTGTCTTATTTTTTTAAAAAAATGAAGATTACACATGAACTGTGGTGGGTGAACCTTGCAGTGGCCATTTATAAAATGTTACCAGTGTTAGTGCCCATCTGCTGGTCGTCCCCTCAGTCTCCAGCCTCTTTTCCCAGCAAAAGAAACAAAACGTTTCCCTTGGAAAGTCCCTTTACCCTGTTCTTGACCACAAGTAATAATAGCTCCCTGTCCCTCACCTCAAGGGCAGGTGACTGCATGTCTGATTCAACAGGCCACAAATTGGGATGGAACATGAACCAATTTGATCTAATTAAAGCAAATCCCAGGTTTCTAAGGAGATTCTGGAGCGTGTGCTGTGAAGATGTAAAGTCTAGAAGTACATCTTTTATTTGGCTACCATAAGATGAGAGCCTCGAGCACCTGTGGGCTGAAACTGGTGCCACGAAAGCAGACTGAAGAAAGGGTGTGAGGTCCAGCCCCAGCACCTGCGGCACCCTTCACTGACGCCCACCCCACAAAGGCAGACACTCAGGCATATCAGCCTATAACCCGCTTTTACTGCATAAGGCTAGTTTTAGTTCTTTATATTTCTTTTTTTTTGGCGGGGGGGGAACACCTGCAAATGAAAAACTCTCAATATACTGGCTTAATCTAAAAGAGTAATCTGGGAACTCTGGCAAACACCTTCATGTTAAGATCTCTTTTACTTGGTGTTGTTAGTAAAGCATGTGCCACTGTTTCTGCATTTTGCCTGTAGCCCTACTGCTACCACCTATATCCTGTAACCTGCGAAAAGCATCTACAAATACAGAAAATATCTATAGTCACAGGAGAATATTACATAAATTACAAACCTAACAGATCAACACCCCCCGCAAACGGCATGGTGCTTCTTATCAGTAAGCAGCACTGTGAGAGTTTGTGTATTTGGTACCAAGTGGTCTTGAGTTACAGCCATTACTTCCCTTTTGGTTACCCGTCTCTGCAAGACACCAACAGCATGTGGATTACCATTTCTCAACAGGACGTCCCCCCAAAGGAGGCACTTTACCAAAACGTAGCGTTCCTTCCACTAGGCCACTTTTCAAAATGTTTTACTACTTCATCCTGCTTGTACAAAATGATGAAATGTTGTATTAATTTATCTGCAGTAAATAGATATTAGAAATGTTACAGATAAACCAGGTACAGAAAGGTAACAAATAAGGTGCTCCCTAAAGTAGTTTTCAGGTTTTTAGGGAATATAAGACATTGTCCCGTTCCTACCTCACGTCTTTCAGGAGAAGCTGGGGTATGAGCATGAAGGAGGTGTTACAAAAATAGGCTCATCTTAACAACAACAAAATATGTCACAAGTTTGCTCACTGATAAAGTTTATGAGACTGCTTGTTACTTTTTTAAGGCATTCCCTGTATAATTCTCTGGCTTCTCCCATGGTCATAGCCACAGTTAAGATCTCTTTCCCACGCCACCTCACCCCACTTCCTAGACATTATGTCAAGTGCTGTGGGGACCGGTCGTGCAGGGCTTTAGATCATAGGTACACTTGCTCTTCAGCAGTCCTCCAGCTATAACCAGCCTTAACCCTCACAATAGCAGAATGGCACAGGTAGCTACACTACTGGGCCCTTCTTTCCCCAAGCCCCCTTCAACTGATGAACTGCTAAACCGAAGTGTGGGACAAAGGCCTTAAGGACTTACTTTCCCATCCTTTCACTTCCTCACATAAAAGAACATCTGGAAAATACGGCTTTTGTTGTCTCCATACAATATTTGATATAATGTAAAATTACTGAGATTCTAAGCTAAAAGAGAATCTGTATATTTAACTTGCAGAATTTTTAATTTTCTCTTTTTCTTTGGTGAGGGGAGACTGTCAACTTTTTTTCAAGCTGTTAATTACTTATGTCCTATTTTGAATCTTTAGCTTTGTAAAGAAGGCCGCTATCTTATTGACTAACAAGAAAAGGTAATCTTCATTTTGTCTGTAAAGTAAAAGCCAATTTCAGCACCATATCCAATTCACTTTCTTAGAAAAGAAAATGCCACTATTTGTTTTTTAAAATGCCATAACAACATATATTTTTTCATCTAGCTAATATTATGAAAATATGTGAAAAATAAACAAAAAATGCTCTTTTTTAATAAGACACGAGCACTCCCATCAGTGTTATTCAAAATGGGAACTACCTAAGAGTTTACAAAGTACAGGGCAGTACCTGTGGCTCAGTGAGTAGGTCACCAGCCCCATATACCAAGGGTGGTGGGTTCAAACCTGGCCCCAGCCAAACAGCAACAAAAAAACAGCCAGACACTGTGGCAGGTGCCTATAGTCCCAGCTACTTGGAAGGCTAAGGCAAGAGAATCGCCTAAACCCAAGAGCTGGAGGTTGCTGTAACGCTACAACACTCTACCAAGGGTGACAAAGTAAAACTCTGTCTCTTAAAAAAAAAAAAAAAAAAAAAGGAAGAGTTTACAAAGTACTTTCAGAATGTCCTGGTTAATGACTAATAAAGTACTGAGGAACATTTAATACCTAAATGAAAAGAAACAAAATAAAAAACAATCTAAGCTATATCAATAATGATAGGGCACTAAAACCTTGTAAGCCAGTAAACAAAACTCACCTTTCTACCTGCCAACCCTGACCCTCTCCGCAGACTGGCCCTTGTCAGGCTGAGACCTCAGGGTACTTTCCTCCCACCTCACCTCACAGTTATTTCACAGGACAAAGGCTCCCACACCGCTCCCTGCTCAGGTAATGTCAGAGCCTCATGGCCTCTCACTTGAAACCCCTGCAATCATCCCCTAACTGGTTTCTTATCTTTCATTTTCTCTCCTAACCCAACAAACTGCAATGCTGCCAAGATTAAAGACTGAACGGACAGCTCCTTTCCTGAATAACCATGGGCTCTCCGCTACTTATAAAAGTTCCTTTGGAATATCCAAGATTTGGTCTCAGATCTCACACAGATCCCGCTCAGTTACCCAGAGTCCCCCTGCAAACAACCCCCTACCCCCCAGCTGTCTGTTTCTCCCCCAAAGCATACAACCTTTGGTGCACTTGGAGAAAGAATCCTTCATCCCCCGCCCCCAGTCAGGAGGATTATACTTCCTGGATTCCCAGAGCTTCTATGGCACGTAGTAGATGATAAGATTCTTTATCACTCCTTCTACATCTTAACCTTTAAAAGGAATAAAAATATTCTCTATGATGCGGGCTCGGGAGGCAGCCAGCAATCAGTATCTATCTGTTGTTAGAATTTTTATCACCACTTGATCAAAAAAGCCTACGTGGCTGGGCTCAAGGTGGCACAAGCCTATGGTACCAACTACTCTGGAGGCTGAGGCAGGAGGATCATGTGAGCCTGGGAGTTCAGGCCTGTAGTGCACTGGGGTCACCCCGTGGAGGGCTGAGCAACACAGCAGAACCTTCTCTCCTTAAAAAAAAAAAAAAAATCACACGACAAGGGAAAGAGAGAATTTCTGCTGGAAAGAAAACACAGACTTTGTAAAATATCTTCTGTGGTTTGAAAATGGGTTAGTTATAAGCTCATAATAAATGTACTATAACCACTCAAATGGAAAAAAGAAAAAGCATAAACTTCAGTGACAAAGAAAAAAAAAAAAGAAACGAGATAACCTTTAAAAGTTTTCTGACGGATTTTCCCCAGGAGACGCTTCTTTTATAACCATCGAATGGCAGTCACACCTCACAACTGAAAGGGAAAATGAAATGCGTGTTGACCCAGCAACACTGTACAGTCAACACAAAGGCACACAGTCAAAACGAGCACCCGGGGAACAGCACACACCCACGCGTTCAGCTAACCAAGCTCATATTCCAAGAATGTGCAAAATAACCATAGCCTCGAAATCATTCCCAAATATTTACTGTTTCTTTCATTGAACAGGGGAAACCAAGATAGTTTAAATAACACAGAAACAGTAACATCTGAGAAGCTATGTGTCTATAGCTCCCTTTAAAAAGAAAAAAGACATTCAAAATGTGACCCTAAAGCACAGAGGCTCCAGAGAAAGCTGACTTGGATCCACAGAAGTTGTTGCAGGAGTCATTGACCATAAAAATCTTCAAGATATAAACTATTGTGAGCTGAGCGCTTCCTGACTTCACACTCCAGAGACTAAAAACTCCACAGGAGTAGGAAGAGGGGGCCACCGTTCCACTAGCCAATGACACTGAAATTCACACACTTACATACACTAAATGGTGGGCGGGTACAGATGCTGGGTGGACCCCAGTGGCCTCCGTTGTAGCCACTGTTCTATCTAACACTTTCATTTTAAGAAACACAATTAAGAGGTAGGACTTGAGAGTCTACCTGTGCAGGCTTGGACAGGTCTTACTTTCTCTGTACCTCAGTTTCCCCATCTATAAAAGGACTCTCCTATTCCTTTTTTTTGAGACTGAGTCTCATTCTGTCACCCTGGATAGCATGCTGTGGCTTCATAGCTCACAGCAACCTCAAACTCCTGGGCTTAAGTGATCCTCTTGCCTCAGCCTCCCAAGTAGCTGGGGCTAGAGGCACTCACCAGGATGCTTGGCTACTTTTTCTATTTTTAATAGAAAGACGAGGTGTCGCTCTTGCTCAGGCTGTTCTGGAACTCCTGAGCTCGAGCAAGCCACCCACCTTGGCTTCCCAGAGTGCTAAGGTTATAAGGCATGATCCATCACACCCAGCCTCCTATTTTCAGTTAGGAAAGTAAGTTCTCAGGCCTATGCCCGGCGGTGCCAGCGGCTATCTAGCCCAACATTCACTTTCCCTTTAGCTCCAAAGGGCTTCCATGCCGTACAAGTTTTAAAAAGCAAGTTTTAAGAAGGTTAAACATTAAAAACAAATATTTCTACTGAAGTACCATTGCTTAGTATGTGTGTTCAATAAAATCAAAAGCGTGGTTTGCATGGATAGGAACGTTGACTCGAAACACACTTGCTCAATTCATAAGTCAGGATAATTTAGCTTTAAATTTTTTTACACACAAAAATTACTGACACCTCATTTCTGAAACGAAAAGTATTGCCATGACCAAAGTAAAGGAAAAATAGCTTCCCCTCATTTCATCCCACTTGAGTTTCTGAAATGCTGGGTTAGTGATGACACGCAATTTCCTGGAACGCTCACAAAATGCTTTCTGAAAAACACTTGTCCTCAACAAAACAGAAAGAAAGAGTTTGTGGAAAAATAAATGGAACTCAAGCAAAAAAAAAAAAAAAAAAAAAAATTCCACTGCAAATAAACTTACATCGCATGCCAGGTGGCCTAAGCTCATGCTCCAGAGGAAAAATATGATTCGGTTTCACTAGTAAAAGATTAGTTCTCACTGTACCAAAAAAAGAAACAGAACACCAAGAACCGGGTCGTCCTAGTGTTTCCACACTTGGAAATCCAGGCTTAAAAACTGTGGCCTTCATAGATATTTAAGACCACGGAGTTGAGCATGTAGACATACCCACCTAAAAAAAGAAAACAGAAACTTTACTAAAAATCTTTCATCCCAGGGCAGCACCTGTGACTCAAAGGAATAGGGCGCCAGCCCCATATACTGGAGGTGGTGGGTTCAAACCCAGCCCCAGCCAAAAAACAAACAAACAAACAGACATCTTTCCTCCCAATTTTTCTTCATGCCATGCTAAAACCATTCACCATTCCATTTGTAGCCAACTTCATCCATCTCTAAATTCTCTCCATACCACCTGTTCTACTCTCCAGTTAACACAAACCCTGATCATCGCCTCTCACTTGTCTGCAAATATGTCTCCTCTACAAGTGTGTTCTTCAGGGAGTCCTGTCCAACAGCAAAGCACACACATTATTAAGGGATGGACCATTTCTTGGCACTATTGTCATAAAAGTTCTTAATCAAAACTAGTTCTTAATCCAATGTTATATACAAAGTTTGAGAATCATTTGTTTTTCTCCTTTAATACATAAGTATTGTGTATAAATATATATAACATATATAATATGTATACACAGATACATATAATAAAGTCTTCCTTGGTAAAAACCAATAATATGCATTTGGGAGAAAATCAGAACAAATGGCCATTAATATCATTGCCATCCTTACATTTTATTTTCAAAAGTTAGCTGAGACTCTCTAAATTCCCCCTAGTTAGATATTTCACATTTTGTCCTTAAGGGATTTTTCTTTTTGAAAGCTAATACCAAAAGATATATTTCAGATGCTGGAGATGTTCCAAAATTTTTCCCAACCAGAAAATTGACCAAGAATTATTAAGAGAGAAAAAATGAGAAATCAAAGCCAAAAAAGCATTAGAAGAAACCAGACCCCCTACCTGACCTGGCAATGGCTGTTCACTTACAAACCACCGTGGACCAGCAAATTTAGAACCCTTGACAATGTGCTCATTAGGTCCCCCACCATGTTAGGCACCCTTCAGACATTCAGTACACATCTGTTCACCCTCAGCCAGGAGGAACATTTAACCAACCAGTTTAAAGTATAATCTGTTAATTACTAAATACCTGTCTCAATTCAATAAGCTGTTTGGCTCAAACGGCAAATATTTATTGTAAAAATTTATCTCATAACTCAGAAAAACAGATATGATATGTTCTTAAATAACTTCAAATTACAAAATAGTATGCACAACCTAACTTTTTAAACCTTTTTTTTTCTTAATTTTAGAATATTATAAATGTGTATATGGGGTAATTTTTTTCTTAATTTTAGAATATTATACATGTGTTTGTATCGGGGTATACATATTTTGGTAACATAGCTTGTTTTATATATTCATAATGTAACTTTTTAAGTGGGTTCACGTGAACACTGATGTTAACAGTAATTATCTCTCTACATAACGATATTCCTTTTATTTCCATTTCCAGATTTTTCAAAAATGATCAAAAAAGTACAAAGACAAATAAAATATATTTTACCAGATTCTTTCAGATCCGAACTTAATATTTATTTATTAACAGATGTATCAGCAGGGACGCAAACTCCAACAATATGTTTTAGTTTTGAAGTTTTGGCATCACTATGTATACTGAAGAAATATTTTCTTAAATATCTTATATTTTAGCTCATAATCCCTTTCAAACAGTGACATTTTTAGAAAATACTATGACACAGAACATATCTTACATATTTAAAAAAAAAAAAAAAGGCTAAGCCAGGAGTGGCAGGGGATGCCTCTAACTCCAGCTCCTTGAACTTGGGCCAGAAAGATTGCTTGAACTCAGGCTGCAGTGAGCGATGATCACACCACTGTGCTCCAACCTAGACAACAGAGTGAGACCCCTATCTCTAAAAAGTTTTAAAAATTAAAAAAAAAAAAGCAAAACCAAATAAAGCTTAGGTTCTATAATGAAGAGATGAAAATTGTTTTCTCCAAAAAATATTGACAAATGTGAACTACTGAATAAAGCATATGAGAAATTATATAGAAAAAAAAAAAAAACTTTAGGAAACTTTCACAGTTAAACTATTTGCAAACCACAGCTTCATCTACGTCAAAATGCAACATATTAAAACCACACAAAAAGGAAAGGAAATTCTTAGTAAAGCCAGCAGCCCTGCTGTGGGCCTGCTGTGGGGCTGCTGCTGCGGCAGCTAACTGAACAGCTCATGCTTCTCTGAAGACTTGCAGCTAGCCCCGCGGAGGACCAGGGAAGAAGATACCCCCAGGTATGTCTTTTTAAGTACTTAATCTATTCAAATGCTTTTCCAACTAAGGCAAATTTATGATTTTCACTGTTTAGGTAACATAAGTAGAAAAACCCAGCATGTAGCAGGGTTGCTAGGTAAGAGAACACCATTTATCAAACACTATTCACGGTATGAACTACACTAAACTTTTCTATCTGATGAGCACCTCCACCTGTCTCAAAGGGCTTAATTCACACCTGACTGAATTCCTGAGCAAGCAAGACTATTGAGTAACTCCATTTTATAACTGGATAGACAAATGCCAGGCTGTAGATCTTCACAACAGGTCTTGAAATGACTCTACAAACATTACGATAGGTGATTTCAAGAAAAATTCATTGTGACTCTTGTAGAAAAATCCAGTGATTTTATTTTCTAAGCAATGGGCACTCTATCCAAACTAAGTCCGCATAAAGCCTTTTATTTTGCTGGACTACCTATGAATACTTCAAATTTCCACTGACTAATAGTTGGTTGACAAGATGTTTATTAAGCTCTTATTTCTCAGATTTGTGACGGAGCATAGGATGTTGTGAACAGTGCAATTTAACTTCTAATCAACATAACCAAAAATTGTAAGTAAACAGATTTTTCATTGCCATCTAGACAGAAGTTCATAAAAGCAAATGTGAGACTGTCCTTGATTCTCAGGCATTACTGAATGATTAGTGACAGTGTTACTATGTTAAATAAGTTAGTCATGTATAATACAAATATATTGGCCAGTTCTAATTAGAGAATATTAATCGAAACAAATTATTCTAATTATTCATTGATAAAATGAGACTATTAGATATTGCTATGCAATAAATGGGGAACTTAAAACGCATTATTCTTCTGGGTTACCACTATCATGTAACATTTGACATAAAAGAACATAAGCCAAAATCTTAGTGCCCTGTAAAGGAACAACAAGAAAAGATTGGGGGACAAGATCAACATACACTAATACAAGTTTTCACATAAAGAAAACCGCATTCAAAATTCCAAGGTAAAAATCAGGGTCTAAAGCCTGGAGTAGCTTTCAGGTGTGAAGAGATTCTTCAAGCCCTTAGAACAAGCAGGATTCAAAAACAGGAAGGATAAAGGCAGAGACCCTTGAAAATGACCAACCAGGGCAGTCTGGCTTGAACAACCTATGAAATATTGAACAACACCCTAGAGCCAAACCTCAGTCTCGGCTGATTTGGGGACGGGACTGTATGCTATCTGTAAAGGTTCCATCCATTCTTAAAGCCCTGTGATTCCAAAATTTTCATCAGGCACAGAAGCAGGAAGGAACTTTTCACCCAACAGTGGACATCCTGTCACACTAAAGTAGAAAGTAGGGATGGTGGAGAGGAATTAGGTTGCAGGAACTTTGAAAGGGAAGTTTGTTTGCGCTTACTGGACAGGACCCAGGTTTGATTGTTAAATGTACATACAGACTATACAATGAAATGTCAAAATATATGAAAAGCCAAACTTCTTTTATTATTTAAGGAAAAGGCTAAAATGAATATTTTACTTCAGCAGAGATTACTTAGAATATAGTTCTGCCACACAGTCAGCCTTCAGTATAGACTGGCTGCTGTAATAACCATCATCATCATTATTATTACTATTATTATTGAGACCATGTTTTGGAGTGGTTTTGAATGTGATTTCTGAGACTGTGTTGGAATCCTGGCTCTATTATCTACCAGCTATATAATACTGGGTACTTGACCCTGTTATATGTCTCAGTTTTGTTTTTTTTTTATCTGTAAAGCAGGAATGATAACACCACAGAGGAATGGTGAAAGGTTTAACAAGTACACATACTTAGCACAGCACCAGACGCAAAGCAAGCGCTTGACTCTTCTCAGAGCCTGGTGAAGGACATTACTCATGTACTCTAAAGCCCTAACTCAGGGAAAAAAGAAAGGTGTGTGCACTTGCACACCACCCCAAAAAAACTTTTGAAGCATTGTTTTATCCCAAAATGTACACAATGCATCATGAAATAATTGGAAGAATTAAGATTAGGGAGGCTTCAAAAGTTTTTTTTTTTTTGGGGGGGGGGTGTTTTTTCTTTTCTTAAAGGAGATTCCAGAAAATGGATAATGTGGCCTTCTGTTTAATATGTCAGCCACTATGACTTACTATTTGCTATCCTTACTAGGGTTCATAACAATTATTTCCTGCTAAAATACAAAAATAATCTTCTGGTCTTTAAAACAAAAGACTATTGCTTAATATGCAAAGGAAGACCCATATCAACAGGCAATACCAGAAGGAAATGCCTGTGACTCGTGTGACTAGAACAGGTCAAAGAGAGCCCTATGAGTTTAAGGTGAGCTTATAAACGAATTCAACGTTCCAGATCTGGAGGGGATATGACAATGGTTCTAAGGGTGTATCTCACATTGATAGGCTATGACCACCTCAAAACCTACAATGAGTGGCTAAAGCGCCAGCCACATACACCTAAGGTGGCTGGGTTCGAATTCAGCGTGGGTCCGCCAAAACAACGATGCGTGCAACCAAAAAAAAAAAAAAATAGCCAGGCATTGTGGTGGGTGCCTATGGTCCCAGCTACCTGGGAGGCTGAGGCAGGAGACTCACCTGAGCCCAGGAATTGGAGGTTGCTGTAAGCTGTGATACCACAGGGAGGTTGCTGTGAGCTGTGATACCACAGCACTGTACTCTACTCTATCCCAGATAGAGTAGAGGGATAGCTTGAGGCTCTGTCTCAAAAAAAAAAAAAAAAAAAAACCAACAATGAGTGGGCAGTGCCTGTGCCTCAAAGTATTAAGGCCCTGGCCCCATATGCAGGTGGTGGAGGGTTCAAACCCAGCTCCGGCAAAAAACCACCCACACACACACAAAAAAAAAAAAAAAAACCTACAATTAACCAAACGACACCCAAGTGTTAAAGTTACATGTTTTTAACTTTGTCTAATCAAATTAGTATCAAACTAGGCCTCTCTCTGAGGATTTTGTAACAAATAAACATACACCCATGTTCTAGAGTATTTTAAAATAAATTATTACAAAAGAACCCAAAAAAATTCAACCTAGAAACATCTATACCAGTAATTTCCAATAAAAATATAAAGTGAATCACAAAGGTAATATAAAGTTTTGTAGTAGCTGTGTCAAAAAAAGAGAAATTAACATAAATATTTAAGCTTGTATATCAAAAATATCTTTTCAACATGTGCTCAATATTAAAATATTAAGCTATTAAAGATTCTTTTTTGAACTATTAGTATAAAATAGTATAATTTCTAATGTTTATACTATTTTTATAATATTTTGCCTTAAATCATCAAAATCAGTGTGTAGATTATATTTATGGCACATGTCACTTGGAACGGACCACATTTCAAGTGTTCAGCGTGGCTAGAAGCTATGAAGCTACGATCTGGACATCACAGAATCGTAACACATGAACCTGGGGCAAGGAAGTGGGAGGAAATAAGCAGTGATTCTAATATTTCAACTCTTTCTGCTAAAGAGACAAATGAAACTCTGTTTCTGAAAATGATCTCATAGGATCCACCTTAAGAGCCTTCTTTTTAAATAGCACTTTTCATATTTTACTACCATCTCCCCTATCACCCTGGGCTCTTCCTGGAAGCTATATGAACCTACAGAGCATAGAAAAAAAAAAAACAGACATCAAAAAAGCAGAAAGCCTCATTGAAAGGTCTCCAGACTCAACCACAACCCTAGTTTCCTCTCTCCACTTCTCAGAATTTCAGTGCATTTATGTCCTCTGCAACCCTTCCTGCTAACAAAAGAGGTACCAGAAAGCAAAAGCATGAGACTGAAAATATCCCTTCCAAAAGCAAACCTGCCTGGCATTTCCTGAAAGCCACAAAATCAGACCACGAAAACCTAGGGTTCCTCACGATCTGGGATATTCTTATCAGACCACATGCTCTAATAAGTTCACCAGTAAAATTCTATCTGAGAGCTAGAAAGACACGGGTATTGTGAATGTAGTTTTTTTTTTTTTTTAATTTTCTATTCACTGGACAATGTGGGAGAGTGCAACTGTTTTTTAAAGAAAATAGTTTATAATTTTCATTACCAACCTCTCCTCCTTTTTCTTCTTTTGACAGATTTTTTTTTTTCAATTGATGGAGTCGTCTTTACCTTCCCTCAAGATGGCAAACAGTTCGTTCTGTCCGGTTTACAGAAAGGGGGAGCTATTCTCCTATTTTTTTTATTTAGTTTTCCTTGTTGGAATTATCGGAACGTGTTTTGCAACTTGGGCTTTCATCCAGAAAAACACACATCACAGGTGCGTGAGCATATACCTAATTAATCTGCTTACAGCCGATTTCCTGCTCACCCTGGCATTACCAGTGAAAATTATTGTTGACCTGGGTGTGGCATCCTGGAAGCTAAAGATATTCCACTGCCAAGTAACAGCCTGCCTCATGTACATCAACATGTACTTGTCAATTATCTTCTTAGCCTTTGTCAGCGTTGATCGATGTCTCCAGTTGACACACAGCTACAAGGTCTATCGGATACAAGAACCTGGATTTGCCAAAATGATATCCACTGTTGTGTGGATCATGGTCCTGCTTATAATGGTGCCAAACATGATCATTCCCATCAACCACATCGAGGAAAAGCCTGGTTTGGGTTGTATGGACTTTAAAAAGGATTTGGGGAAAAACTGGCATTTGCTGACAAATTTCATATGTGTAGCAATATTTTTAAACTTCTCAGCCATTATTCTAATATCTAATTGCCTTGTCATTAGACAACTCTACAGAAACAAAGATAATGAAAACTATCCCCATGTGAAAAAAGCTCTCATCAACATACTGATAGTGACTTTGGGCTATTTCGTATGCTTTGTTCCTTATCACATCGTCAGAATCCCGTACACCCTCAGCCAGACACAAGTCATATCTGACTGCCCCACCAGGATTTCCCTCTACAAAGCTAAAGAGGCCACGCTGCTCCTCGCTGTGTCAAACCTGTGCTTTGATCCTATCCTGTACTACCACCTCTCAACGGCGTTCCGCTCTAAGGTCACTGAGACTTTTGCCTCATCTAAGGAGACCAATGCAAAAAGAGAAAAGCCAGGATGTGAAAATGATGTATAAAATACAGGACAGCTCACGCTTATCACCTTTGCCTTACTGGATCATAAAGCTACTTATAATTTTAAAAATGAAAAAAAAAAAAAAGAATCTCACTAAGAAAAAAATATAGACAGCTAACAAACATGGACTGGTTTGCTTAAAAATCCTGTTTGTAAATGCAAGCCAAGCCTGCACTCCTATGGGTATTAGTTAGTACTACTGAACCCACAACTACTGTATTTATACAAAAAACCAGAGTCTTGCTGAACCAATGTAAAATCGGCAGTATTCTTGAGATCCAAAAGAGGTATTCATGAGGTACTCATTTAAATGCCTGGATCTGACTTCTTGATAAAAAATGTGCCAAAAAATTTCCAAATAAATGGCCAGAAACTCCTTCTGCAACATGATTTTAAAGGCCTTTGGGTCACTTTAAAAAATAAAAGTGTTTACATGAACTGACCTGTGCCTGATTTACTTTTTTTTTTTTTTGCAGTTTTTGGCCGAGGCCGGGTTTGAACCCACCACCTCCAATATATGGGGTGGCGCCCTACTCTTCTGAGCCACAGGCACCACTCTTTTTTTTTCTTTGCCTGATTTACTTTTAATCCATTATTTGAACATGATAACCTTTCAGTTCACAATTTCTCCATATATATATATATATATATATATATTTTTTTTTTTTTGGAGACAGAGTCTCACTTTGTAGCCCTTAATAGAGTTCTGTGACATCACAGCTCACAGCAACCTCAAACTCTTGGGCTTAAGTGATTATCTTGCCTCAGCTTCCCAAGTATCTGGGACTACAGGCAGCTACCATAACGCCTGGCTATTTTAAGAGATGAGGTCTCGCTCTGGCTCAGGCTGGTCTCAAATCTGTGAGCTCAGGCAGTCCACCCACCTCAGCCTCCCAAGTGTTGGGATTACAGGCGTGAGCCACTGCACCCAACTCAATTCCTCCAATTTTTAATGGCTAATTTTTTCCTGACATAACAATTAAAAAATCGTATTTATAAAAAAGCTTCTGGTGATGTATGGATAATTTTAAAGTAATTCTACCTGCTTGTTAGGTTATCAATAAAGGATTCCTGTTGCTGTTACACAGTGATGATGGAAGACTTATTTTTATATTGCAGTAATAGGAAATACACACACCCTGAAACATTTTCAGAGGGAATTATTAAATTATACTAACTACTGGAACTACTTTTCTGGAATTAGAAACTCGCATCGAGGTTATGGGAAAATAGCACTAATCAAATGTTCTTAAAATAAGATACACCTATTCCACAAAGTATGGCCAGTAACACAGGCAAGGCTGAAAGGCATTGCCCTGATCTAAAAAGATGAGCCCCCCTCCATGTGGGGCCAGCAGTTTCAAGCATGAGTGACACTTGCTCTCAGGGCTACAACCGTTTGATCAAATTCTCCCCACCGCAGGTGATGTAAAAAGGTTTGAATATACGGCATGTAAAAAAGGAAAAAAGCTTACTAGGGAAAAGAAGACTGGAAAAGTTTAGGTGAACATATATGAGACTTAGTGTTCGTTGTTAATTTCATTAGTGAAAGCCCATATAAACACAGCTGGTAACCCCTGCGCATTAGCTGCAATGATTAAGAAATGGCCTACCTGGAAACAGGGAAAGTTTGACTCTGAAGTCATTTTTTCATTCAAAGAGTTATTTTCTGAAGCTTGAAACTCCTTTCTACAATTTCACAAATACACTCTGAGTAAGACGGCGGATAACAAAGGAGAAAACACACAAAGCGGCTGTTATAAAACACGGAACAGGCTAAGTACACACCAAATCTAGCCAGCTACTAGGAGTGACAGAAACTCCCAGCAGCATCACACATCCGACACAGCACAAAGGACTTGCCTCAGTGACAGGCTGGTGGAAGGCCTATCTACTAGAACCTGGGTTTGCTCGTGATCTAAAAAGCTGGTTTTACTGATGGGCACATCAAGGCATACATATAATAGAATACATGAAACTAGTTAAATTTCTGAATCTTTGGTCAAGCAAGCCCCCTTTAGTCCTCTCTCCTTGGACTTTGCTCACTAGCACTACATATTAGACAGGGAGAAATAAAACCATTTTCCCCTCCATTCTTATATTCTGCTCATCTGCATGATATAGGTTCATCAGATTTTCCCTTTTTATTAAGGGAAAAATCTGACTCCTAAAAGTATTCCTAATGCCCGTGTTACATTATTATGCAAACATGTCTTTCTGTTTCCCTTACTGATGGCCCTGATGGTAAAGGGGGTGTAGGGAAACTGGTGGTCGAAGGCTACTGAAAAATTATATCCTACAATGTCAACTGTCTGGCAGTTCTTTCCTGATCGCGTTATACTTGAATTACATCACGATTCATCATGAGACCTGGTCACTACAAACCACTGAAGCTCTTTCTTCTAAGGAAGAAGGCAGTCCTGAGAGTGGCAACTCTGGGACGGACTACGAAGCCACGGACAGACGAACCACAGAATAGAGAAGCTGAAGCTCAGTGCCTCCCGGACACCCAGACGTGTGGAGGAGGGAGACCCACACAGCTCTCAGGGTTATCTGAGAAGCAAATAACTCTCAACCAGTTTCAACCATTTCTAACATTTCTCCATATTTATTTTATTTACTTCTGTCCTTTTTTATTTATTTTTTTTTTTGAGCCTGAGTCTCACTATATTGCCCTCAGTAGAGTGCTGTCACAGCTCACAGCATCCTCAAACTCTTGGGCTTAAGCGATTCTCCTGCCTCAGCTTCCTGAATAGCTGGGACACAGGCTCCGGCCACAATGCCCGCTGTTTTTTGTTCACAGTTGTCATTTTTGTTTAGCAGGCCTGAGCTGGGCTTGAACCTGCCAGCTTCGGTATGTATGGCCGGCACCCTACCCACTGAGCTACAGGGGTCAAGCCTTCCATCCTTTTTTAAATAAACATTTTGGAGTAATTTCAGATCCACAGAAAAGGTACAAGATGGTACACTGAGTTTCCACAGTCCCCCTAATGTAATGCCTTACAAGAACCACAGTACATTTGTTATAACTAAGAAGTTAATATTCGTACATGGCTATTAAATAAATTCTTCTCTTTTTTAACTCTGAGTATTTTAAAAACAAATCCCAGACACCAAGAAAAATATAAGGTCACTCTCTCTGCTTCCCTAAATAAACTGAGAGATCATTCTTCACATTAAAAAATGGGTGAAATCTACAGGTAACAGCTGAAAACCATAGATACATTCAGGCAGTGACAAATAAGGAGGAATCTCAGCAAGTTGTAACATAGCTCTGGACATCAGCAACAAAAGGATTTTTAATTGTAGTAAGAGAAATATCATGGGTTTCGTAATTTTTTAAAGTAATCTCAAAGAGGATGTTGTAAAATTTTTTAAAAATACACAAAATTTTTACTTTGCAGACCAAAACTTCTAAGGAAATAACATAACATGCCCACAATTACATTTTTGATAGATTAAAGCAGCATTCAATGGAAAAACTGACTCACTGAAATTGCACTTAACATAAAATTCCAGGAAAAAAGTTAGTGAACCCCTAAATAGAGAATGTTTTCATCAGGGTGCAGATGGGTAAATTGAAAACATAATAAAGATATGTTTTCAAGATTTTGCCCCGAGATTATTACTCATATCAAAAAACTAAGTTTGTTTCCCTTTAGAGTAAAGCATTTAACTCTTGTTAAAAACCTAAAACACTAAATTTCCAGTCAAGCATTTCTCGTTTGCTATCCAGTTCTTAAATGCAATGGGCCCAACTCGAAATCTACCTCATACATAAGCTCTTGTATGAAATCTTACCCAATTTCTCAACCAAATGCTCTTTCCCTCTAATACTCATTCTTTGAGCATGGAAGAGATTCAGGAAGGTCAAACGGTTCACCTTCCAGCAGGCATTTGGGTTTTTACTCATTTACTGCACTTGAGTCCTCCTCACTGACAGATGTTTGTCTCTCTTCTCCTCCCTGCCTCAAATTTCCCACTTATCCAACAATACCAAAAGTGTCTATACCATAACACAGTGTAGCATGTAAAAACTACTCGGTAAAGTTACTTCCAATCTGAAGCAGGAAGACGCATTGAGACATCACTTGCAGTGACTCAAATGCTCATTAGTCATTTCTACTAATGCAGAAAACTATGTTTTCTAAATCAAAACAGCCAGTAACATCATGCCACAAATTTAGACACCAACAGCACGTAGGCTCTAAGATCAGAATTACAGCAAAATTAGCAGCAGATGCCAAAACATGTCAGCCACCATTACCTATTAGTTAAGAAACTAACTGAACAATCGCACACTCAATAGTTAATGGCATTCTACTAAAATAACCAGGTGTAAATTAACTGAAGCCATGACTTACCAGAGGGATAGGAAAATGAGTTGCATACTGCAAGTGACGGAGGAGGTTGTAATTAGATGGAAAAATCAATTCCCTTGGTTTTTCCCTCTTCACCAACTTCTCACCATTCACCGACATTCTTCTGCCCAAGGAAGTGTTGGCGTTTTCACAGGACTCTCCAGGCATGGGAGAAAAAATCTAAGTCATGTAAAACAAATGTTGGAGATTGTAAATGAGAGATAGCAAAACCAAACCACAGAGCTACAGCCTAGAACACACACACACAAGGTGCTCATAAAATAATACCTTTCCCTACTCAGCTACGGAGCAAACTATATAAAGACATTTTGTTCATTTCCACAAAATGTATATTCAGATCAGTAGGAATCTGTCAGTATCACCTCCCATTTTGAAGATGAAAAAATAACAACTACACATGCAAGAAGTTTATCTGTACTACCCACAGAACCAAAGATAAAAGCAGACTTGTAAGTAAGCATTTTCCCCATAGGGCTACATCTCCTCTAAAAACATAAAAAATAATAGCTAATAAGACTAATGACTAACAGACATAAAGGTTTCAGTCTGTACCCCAAATAATCTTCTATGGAAGTTATATATTGAGATTCACAAGGTCAAGCACATTCTAATTATAATGAAATAAAGTAGGATATATAACAAGCCCAGAGCCATTATTTAGGAGCTGAAGACACACATAGCAAATCAACATCAATGTCGTGATAAAAGTATATCCAGGCATTCCTGAGAGATGATGGTCTCAAAATGAACACAAGAACCAGACACCAATGGGGAGGACAGAGTATCACAAACAGCCATGTGATCAAACTGAGGGTGGATTAAAGTGAGACAACTGCATGAGATGATAATTATATCTACTTTAGGCAGATGTGTATCACAAGAGTCATTCTAGTGCATGGCAAGAAACAGAACGATGGAGATAAGTTGAGATGGAGTGAGTGGGTTCACTGCCAGGAAGAATCGAAGGTTGAACCTACTGGAAACTCCGAACCAAAGTCAGTTTTAAAGTCACTCTTGTCTACTTCATCAAAAATGTTAGCGGTTCCTGAGTCAATGCCCATATGCGCCATAAGACTCTGTTCCTGATAATTGCCGGAGAAAGAAAGTGACATTGTAAATTTCGGACTTAAGAATCTAAAGCTAAAAAACATGACAGTGATATTTTTAAGCATCCTATGTCTTTTGTCCCCCTCGTTACCGTTTCTCTCTGCAAAAACTGAAGGAGGCTTTAGGACATGCATTGCTTTGAACAATCACATTCTTTTCCCTCATGATGAGAAAGTATCACTTCCAGGACATTTTCAAGGAAACTTCCTGATTAAAAACAAATGGGACACAGGGGTGGTGCCTGTGGCTCAAAGGAGTAGGGCGCCGGCATGCCGGAGATGGTGGGTTCAAACCCAGCCCTGGCCAAAAACTGTAAAAAAAAAAAAAAAAAAGACACAACTGCCATCCCTGGGCTATTCCCTGCCACATACTCACTAGCTTTGCTTTTGTAGAACAATCTAAGATTATATCTAAGATATAAATCACCTTGAAATCCAAGAATAGAGAAGAAGAAACAGAAGCACAAAAACCACATGGGCAGAGAAAGTCCCTTTAGTTTTCACCTCTGTATCTTCTGCTGATAATTAATTAACAAAACATTCATACTCAAAAAAACTTTTTAAAAATCCTACACCCTCCATGGGCGGAGAACTTGGGGCCTTCTGAAGTCAAGATCATTCCTTTTTAAGCACCAGAAAAAGCTTCAGCTTTCTCTCCTGCACCCCTTTTAATGGAAGGATTTGTTCATTTACTTTGGATTCCACCAAAAGGACCAAGAAGGCCATAAGCTTCCTTAAGGCTGAAAGGTCCCCACCTCTAAATGAGGATTTTAAGGAACTGCCACAAACTCTCACCATTTTCTACAATTTCCCATTATCACATCATTTGGGGGGAACGGGGGGCCTTGAAAATTTCAGTTAAGTATCTGGAGCAATGTCCAAAATATCAAATTTGGCAGGAAATTATAAAGTCAAACTCACAGCAGAAAACAATTTGTTGAGAAGAACATGTCTGCAACATTTCAGAAATAGAGATTACATTTTTAATTAGCTCAAATGAAAGGAGGATGTGTTAGGACTGACACAGAATTTCCCATTACAGAGAAAAGATTAAGTACTAAATGATACATTGGGAAATAACGATCCCTAGAATGAAAACTCAGCGAGGAATTTAAGGTCAAAACAAACCCACTTTTGAGGCACAACATTAAAGGGAAACTAGAAGCTAGAGACATAACAGCATTGAAAGCATAGAATTCTAATCTCATGCAAAATGTTATGGTCTGTCAAATCTTTTCATTACAGCTTTACAGCATCCAAAAGAAAATTCCAGAAGACATAAGCTGTCGTCCAAATATTCTTCCTGTGTGAGCGGAGATAAATAAGCTTCGTAGCAAGAAACTACAGAGAAAACCCATCACCCTTCTACCCATTAAATGATCCATCTCAAAGTGGTCCCTCAGCAGTCTAGTAGGGTTTTTTTTTGGGGGGGGGGGCGGGTAGGTGGGTAGGTGGGTTATCATCTCCAGGGCCATACCTCCATTTTCACATCATGGTCCTTTGAATAGTGTTCGTCTGCATTTTCCCCAGCTGGTGATCGGGGCCTGGTGGAGGCGGTGACTGACAAGTCCCCACGAGATATGAGGGTGCACATGTAGGCATCGTGGGAGAAGACGTCATGCCGGATGAACTCGCAAAAGAGCAGCACCAGGTTCACAAATTCCACTTTTTCACATTCACTGTTCGGATCCGCTGCAGAGAAAGAAATTCAAACCAGAATTGCTTAGCCCAGTGGAATAAAAACAACCAGTTACTACTGAGGATTAACAACATTTTACAACTTTTCACAATCCTTTCTTCTAAAAAGGACAGAAGATTTATTGTTGGATTCACCGAGGCACCAGCGTTTTGCGCAGAACTGACAGGCAGGTTTTGAAGGTCTCCCAGAAGTGAAAAATGGTGTCCAATATGCCAAGCACAATTCCAAGTTTAGAAATAGTAGTCTTTAACAAATAAATAACCGTTTAAGTACTATGTCAAATTTCAGGTTAAAAAAGGAAGAAATTAAGCAGAGCGAGACTGCTGTCCCCTGGCTTTACTACCAAAATAGCTCAACATCACTGATCATCAGAGAAATGCAAATGAAAACCACAATGTGATATCATATCACCCCAGTTAGAATGGCTTGATTTATCAAAAAGACAGGTAATGAGAGATGCTGGTGAGGATGTCAAGAAAGGGGAACGCTGGCACACTGCTGATGGGAATGCAAGTTAGGGTAGCCACTATGCACAACAGTACAAACAGAACTACCACACAATCTAGCAATCCCACCACAGGGAAGTTTTCCAAATGAAAGAAAATCAATATTTTGAAGAGACACCTGTCCTCCCATGTTTATTGCAGCACTATCCACCATTGCAAGGATCTAGAAGCAAAGAGCTATTTTTTAGTTATCTGGTCAGGAGAGTGGAACAAAGAGCTTTCTTTACTTACACAATGAGGGGGCCTGTGTATCCAAAAACCTTAGCAGAACGTTCTGGAAAACAGGCAAACTAGATCCGGCAAGAGAGGCTGAAGAAATAGACTCCTTCTCATCTAAGACCTCTGATTCACCACATCTCTATGGATTAAAAATAATTAATTGCTGTTAAATATACTGGATAAGTATAGTGATTCTTAAGTATAGTATTCCTAAGTATAGCAATAAATTTGTTAGTTTTTATTAACATTTAACTTCTCAAATAAAACATGGAAAACTGAGATTTCTGTACCTATTTGAGGACCATGCATGACAAACAAATTATTTCTAAGAGCTGAAGAAAACTGCTCCAGAAAAATCCAAATGATTTTGAAGAACTGCCCTGAAAAGCATTCAACACGAATTATAACCTCTACATATATAACAGTACAATAAACTACCCATTATCTTTATGCAAAACTGCTAAAAATAATGAGACTGTCTTAGTTTTTAAATATTTCATGTTTAAATAACTGTATTCTCCTGAGAAACATTTGGGCACAAACTACTGAATTTGATTCTTTTGTACTTGTGTGTTTTTGTCAGAAAGATTTATTTATGAGTCTCTTTGGGAAAGTGTGGTGTCGAAGCAGAAAGCAAACATAATTCCGCTAATGAGATTCTTTCACTTAATCATCACATTTCACCAATAGGGTCTCTTAGGACCTCTGGGAATCACCACAGTTCATGAAAAATCTCCAGAGAAGTTAACTTCTACATTCTTAAGGACAGAATGTACTAGAAGATCAGAAAGGAAACATTTTAGTAGCCATCAGAACCTCATTTTCTATTCTTTTTTATATTCTTTTGATCATTTCCATTATTTATTCTTTAATCTTAAATAATAATTAAGATGTTCTTTCTCCAATCTACCCCCGTTTGCAAAAGAGAAGTTTTAACGATAGCGATGCCTAATAAAAATCAGCTATCCTAAACATCTTTGAGAGAATACATTTTTAGATACTGATACACGTAGGCCTGTTACAATTACAAAGTAATCCATGTGTGCACCTCTGCTGAAACTGGAGGATGTGTGTGCTCTGGAAAAGAGTGAGGAGAAAGAGGTATAAAAATACACACACACAACCTAGACAGAGCAATGAAATATTTGAGATCAACTTTAACTGAATATCAACTTTAATTACTAAAGTTTATGCACTGGAATTCACCAGAGAATAGTGTACCTATTCATAATGTGTTGAAAAAAAGCAATGAAAGGCTTTCCTGATTTGCACATTGTATAATAAGCCACCTGTAAGGCCAAGAGCGGCCTTTTCACTGAATCCAAATTTTACAGAACAAAAACTTTTATTTAAAGGCGTAAAGCAGAGAAAGATGAAGCTTCTCTTGCCTCCCCGGGTACAAAGAACAATCTTGAAATCAGAAAGCCACAGGTTCCCCACCCTTCTATCTTCATGAAACAATTTCAACGATACAATCTTTTGTTTTGGGTAAACATGGCTTTCCCAACAGGAAGAGAGACATGTCTGTGAAAATATTCTTTCTATTCTTTTAACAGCTTCATAGGCAGTGGGCGTCTCATCAGCAACACGGGGAACCAGCTAAGATTCACCCGGGCACATCACAAGCATCTTCTGAGCACCTACACACACTGAACTCGATTCTCGAGTCAGATTACTGGCTGCGTCAGCTGAGAGAGTGCCTACCAGGGAATCCTCTTTATGTGAATTTGTGTATTCCTCCTTCTTCCCCCCACTGAACAGCTGGGCGAGGTCCCTGCTGTCACACTAACTTTCCAGTGCACTGCAATGTCAAAAGCGCAACAGGGTGACGTGAGAAAGAGCGGCTGAGGGTGTAGGCTGTAACCTTTAAACCACACCGTGATAAAGACCACCCTGAGGTGAGCTCAGTTTGAGCTCGGAATGCTGGAAGGAAGTGACAGTTTCCTGAAATGGGAATGCCAGGAAGACGCTGGCTGTGCACCAGCCCAGGGCGCAGAGTGCAGCCCCCAGGAAAAGAATAGTAAGAGCAGAGGACCCAAGACACTAGGGAATTTTAGGTGTTGAAGGGTCAGAAAGACCAACGTGCCCAGGGCTGGGATCTGGAGGACGGGGGGCATCCAAAGTGAGATGGGAAAGGCAGGCAGGGTCAGCTCAAAAAATGCTCCACAGGCCATGGTCAGGAGCCATGGAAACTCTTAGGAAGGGACAGTGTGACCTCTTGACAGTTTGAAAAGATCACTGGCTGCTGTGCAGAGGAACATGGGAACGAGCGGAAGCAGAGTGAGGAGGCAGGAGGCCTCTACATAGCCCAGATGAGAGATGAGGATGGACTGGTCGGACACACGCTTGTCGCTGTCCCTGCTGGAGTTTACAGGCAGAAAAGAGGCCTCACTTAGAAATTTCCCTTCAACAAAAGCTAACTAACTAAGACTTAAAGAGGTTTCGCTTTGTTTTTCCCTTTGTAATTTACTTCTGAGGTTTTGATTGCTTTCTCTGGGGCCAGAACATAAGCTCCAAAGAAATAAAAATTGGTATTCATAATCTCATCATCATAATTGCCTCAGGAAAGTACTTCCAAAACGACTGAAATGTGATGTAACTGTGAACTGCATAGAAGTGGGGGCGTCTCACACACACTTGCATGTGTGTTTGTTAAGTGTATCGTCTGCGTATCTCAACTTCGCAAAATGAGATTTCTTTTGTCTACATCAGATGTTAAAATTTTATTGTAAAAAGTATATTGTAAAATTAGTCTGGAATATAAATTATTGGCTGCATTAGCTTAAAGAGCTCTTACTGAGGGATCCCCCATACGGATTTTTACATTTCCACTTTTTGCCCTCAAGAGCAAAAACCAGCCTATTGAGGATAAAGGGATTCTCCTAAAATAGTACTTTTAAACTATGGCATTCAACAAGTAGAAGAAAGAAAAGTGAACCTACCTCTGCCTCAATTTCCGCTTGCCTCTTCTCCAAGAGTTTGGCCACAGCCATTGCCCTGTGCTTGCCCGACCTCTTACAGCTCACGGCCCATTCACACAACAGTGTCACCACAGCTTCATCATTGGGGGCAACCTAAGGACAAAAAGAAACAGGCACCAGCCACATCAAATGGCACGTTCACTCAGCAAGACTCAGGGAGCAGGGAAGGCAACGGCTACAGCTTTCAGGCTTTCCCCTCAGGTTTTATTGTAGCTGTTTTAGAAAATGCTTCATTTTTAATTAATGTATAAAGAGTAAAAATTTAGTTACAAGACAGAAAATCACTTATTCAGAAATCGTGTATGCTGAATCTGCAACAATCCCCGAGAATCGGAGTTTCTTTACAGACGCCTTCATCTGCACAGGGCTGCACCCCAGCCCTATCAATCCTCCTCGGAAACTCAATTTCAAAACCCAAAGGAAAGGGAAAATGAGCGCTGAATGTACAGAACAGCTGGCCCCCCACCGTTGGTACCCTAGGGCCCTCGCTCGCCACCTGGTCCAGTGTGCAATCCCAACAAGCCAGCTCTCACAGGACACACTCCAGGAGAGGCAGAAGGCACAAACCGAAAGGGAGGCTGGAACGCTTCCCAAAGACCCATTCCACCACAAACAACGGACATGAACGATGACAGCAAGCACCACGGGGACATTAAAAGCAGACAGAGTCACAAAGGGGAGCACCTGGGTTTAGATCGGCCTCAACATAGTCAGGTCACCAGAACCGTCAGCCACAGTTGCCACAGCCTCGAAATGGGCACCTGTGACTGAGGATGACAGGAATTGCAAGACCCAGGAGACATAATCAGGGAGTCAGCAGGGAAGGCAAAGGGCACTGCTGTGTGAGCTGGCCTTTCCTGCTCGAGTATCCTCGCCAGCCAGTGGATCAGCAGCTGTGAGCTTTAGTAAGTGCCCACGCTATACATGTTAAGCCTGAAAAACTAAATTGTCATGGTATTAGCGCTTACATGCTTTATAAGTTTTTTTTTTTTAATTGAGACATGATGTCTAGATCCCAGGCGGGTCAGGAATTCCTGGGATTCAGGCATCATCCCACCTCAACCTCCCAAGTAGCTGGGACTAAAGATATACAGCCCCACAGGAGGCTTGCGAGAATTCCTAACACTTTACACTACACTAACTCAGTATCGTGATATAATGTGAGCCCACTCCCTGGAAGAACACACATGCATACACATGCACACGCATACACGCACACAAGCACATTAATTCAACATAACATTTTAGGTTTGTAGAGTCAGAAAAGGCATCCAAGAATTCCAGAATAAGAATTCCTGATCAGCTTTAT
This sequence comes from Galagoides demidoff, assembly GCA_963574575.1. NCBI lineage: Eukaryota > Metazoa > Chordata > Mammalia > Primates > Galagidae > Galagoides > Galagoides demidoff. The sequence goes on along the minus strand of CAUYQV010090685.1, from coordinate 29,711 downwards.
ACTCTAACAAATAATTCAGATCATGAAAAGTAGTTTACTCTAAGACTTTTGACTTATTCTATCATAAATTGTGTCATTTACAGACATATTGGAGGCCAGGTGCCGTGCCTCATGCCAGTAATGCTAGTACTTCAACAATGCCTGAGCTCACAGGTTCAAGACCAGCCTGAGCCAAAGTGAGACCCCCATCTTGAAAAAATAGCCAGGCATTGTGGAGGGCACCTATAGTCCTATTTGGGAGGCAAAGGCAAAAGAATCACTTGAGCCCAAGAGTTTGAAGTTACTGTGAGCTGTGACACTACTGCACTTTACAGAGGGCGACAAAATGAGACTCTGTCTCAAAAAAAAAAATAAATTTAAAAATAAAGGCACGTTGGCTCAAACCAAACAAGTAAGTTACCAGAAGCAGAACATTTCAAAAGAAGCTCTGAGTCTCTTAAAACAACAGAATTTGTTCAATTAAAATATATAAAGTTTGAACAAAACATTTTTAAAAAGAAAGCAAATTGGGAGGATTCTCTTCCTGGATTTGATCAGCAAAAATATAAAGGCCAACCCAGTGACGCGGCACATGCTTATGTATTTAGAATATTAAAGAGAACGAGAAGAGTTCCCCTAAAAGTACTGCTATCAGCTTTGTATTACTTTAACCAGTAATGTGTTACCATATCCATGTTGAAAACGATTTTAATTTTTCCTACATCTTCTAATTTAGATAAAAATATGCTGTAGAAGAATGAAAAGGGGATTTAAATTTTTTTAAAACGTCTTCTCCCACTAAAGATATTACACGAGATTTAATCTCTCTTTGAAAATGGCGAGAGACATGGCATTCGACTTGTATGTGATTGATGTTCCAACAGTGAGCTGGGGGTTGGGGGGGGGCAGATTTCTTCAGATCTATGGACTGAACCACAACAGATGTCCAAACAACTCACATGACCACATCCCCTTCCTACAACAAAACAACAGAGAGTGTGCTCCTATCATTTCTTTGGGAAAATATAAACACATGTATGCTCACCGCACGTGACACTCTACAGGGCAAAAAACTGAGCAATGTGTTCACACCCACGGAACGTGATCCCGCAAGAGCAGGAGAGAGACAAACTTAATCTGGGTGCCCACAACGCGCATGAAAGTGTCACGTGCCAGAAGAGAGAGAAGCCCACGTCCTAGCTCAAGCAGCTTACACTCCTGAAGAGATTAGAACCTTGAGTTCTAAGGGACCTCTAAAAAACAAAGCCCAGTACCCGGGAAGCAAAACGGAACTTCCTTCTTTTCTGAGGCAGCAGTTAAAAATAGAATAGCTTTGAGTTCTGAGGAAAAACAGATAAGAAAGAAGAACTGAAGACAATCTCTCTTAGTATTTAAATCAACTAGTTGTCATTAATTTGCATTATAGCAAAAAAAAAAAAAATGAATTTCCAATCCCTCAATTAAATCGTGGACATTTAAATAATAATACCAATGGAAAAGATAGAGGAGTTTTAAGAAATAGTAATGTGTAACCGCTTAACAGAAGTCACACACGGGATAACTCATGAACTGCCAAGTAAAATCTCCCCCCAAAAGTCCTTGAAAAGTGTTGTGCCTCTCATATTTAAAATGTAAGTCAAATATCTCTAAGTTGAAAATCCAAAATCTGAAATGCTTCAAAATCCAACCCTTTGTAAGCAAGGACAGGACATTCATAGGAAATGCTCATTGGTGCACATCAGATTTTTGGATTAGGGGTATTCAACTGGTAAGCAAAGCTGCCCACTCCAGAGCCCCTGGCAGTCGTTCAGCGTTTACCGTATGCTGCTGTATGAAATGGATTCTATCAGCAAGGCCACTGCACAGATACAGAGACTGACACTAAATGAGGAAATAAGAGAAGCGGTCTCAGGTCACCCAGATACACAGCTGCTAAGCCAAGATTCAAAACCAGTTCTGAATTGGTCAAAAGTCTGTGGTGTACTACCAAGGCCAAGGTGCTCTCCTGGAAGATTTCAATTTTCCCTTTTAAATATTGTTCACTGTGTTAAAACTGTCAAGGAAGCATTTAAAGTGTAACAGAAACTATTCCCCCACATAAATGTGCCAATACTCCAAAGTTGTTTATGGAAATTACAAAGCTTTCTTCCTCCTTTTTCCAAAGTGACATTTGAAACTTGTTTGTTCAGCAATAGTTGTCTTTTAAATAAGCAGCATGAGGAACAGAATATGCCAGTTAGGAGTGTCCTTCTGGAGCGATGCGGGATTCCAACTCCTGCTCTCCCACCAGGGACTCAGGGGTCAGCCTAGGAGATTCCTCATCCTCTAAGCACTGGTGGCCTCATTTATAAAATGGGGAATTAAAGAGAACATCACATCTCACAGTCCAGGTAAAAATTAATTTAGATGAGGCAACACTAAACCTGCTAAGCTCCAACGCAAACCCTGGAGCCTAATAGGTACTCCCCGAAAAAAGGTTAAGAAAAAAGTCTTGCAATGGATTAGCAAACTGTGTCGTATGTATCCACGGATTACCACTCAGCCACTAAAAAAAAAAAAAAAAAAAAAGACGGGGACTTTACATCCTTTGTATTAACCTGGATAGAGCTGGAACACATTCTTCTAAGTATCACAAGAATGGAAAAGCAAGTATCCAATGTACTCGATACTAACATGAACTAATACACACCCACCAAAGAGAAAAATGCAATTGGATTCAAGTAGTGGGGAGGATGAAGGAGGATGGAGGGAGGAGGGAAGGGAGAGAGGGGAGGAGGAAGGGGATGGGTGTGCTCCCACTTAATGGGCACCATTTACAGTTGCCAGAAGCATCTCCAATAGGATCTACCTAACAAATGCCTCACTGTTTGTACCCTCACATTAATCTGAAACTTTTTATTAAAAAAAAAAAAACAGAAGATTTGCATCCATACTCAGAAACAAACTGAGAGGTCCATCCCCCACCTACACGATGCATGACTGGCCTTTCTGAGCAACAGCAACCTTTAAATGCCTGCACACACAATTTTGTTGTCCCAACTATGTTAATATAATTGGCCTTTTCACTAATACACTTATTTAAAAAACAAGATGCTATTGAAAACTAGCGATGCTTCCTTTGCAGGTCCGGTTAGAAAGGTGTTAACCCCTGACGCAGGAGGTGCTCTGGCTGGCCTGAGGTCAAGCTATCCCACCTGTCTCCCTTCCCTGCCTGACCGCAGCCTCGCTTGACGCTCTTCAGACTAGGTTTCAGAAAGCGGCTTTCCCCTTTATGTGAAACAACAAGACCTAAGCATTTAAATGACCTCCTCTCCGTCACAACTCAGTACTACAGCTGGAGGGCTATCCTCTCCGACTGCTTCCCATCTGCAGGAAAAGACCTTTCGAAAATCAAAGAAAAATCAAAGAATGCAGAAACCCTGAAAGACAGATCCTGGCTGTGCTTTATGGGCTGGCAGCCTGTGTGTTGGGGGGGTGTGTGTGTATGCAAGCATGTGTGTGTGTGTGTGTGTGTGTGTGTGTGTGTGTGTCCACAGAAGCCCAAGGGACTCCGTGTATGTCTCTGATCATCTGTCCCCTCCATTTCTCCAGAGTTTGTAACTGCCTCTCTAATATGTCGACCAGTAATAACAGCAGCTAGTGTTCATTAAGTACCCATCTACATGTGGGACGCTATAAATTTTTAAATGACTTATTGATATGGTTTCCGAGTCATTTTCACATCATCAGGGAACAGAGTACCCATTTTACAAATGAGGAAACTGAGACTCAAGAGCAGAGGAAACACACTAACAGGCTGATTTTACGGTGGCCAGCCTCCTGTCGGCCACACCTCCCTCCACCTGCATATTCCTTGGACGACTGAGCGGGTGGCAGAGGTGAAGCTCGCACATAGATTTCTTTACTGAATCCATGCCCTCCCTTCCAGGCCAAATCTTAGAGGGGTGCTTCCCTTTTTAGTTCACTGCCTCAGAATTTGTTTTATGAGCTTCAAAAAACAAATTCTCTGCTGATCACCTGTTGGGCCATAGGCCTGGTGCTGGAGGGTAATGAGGTGCTTGCCGGGAGGAGGAAGAGACGCAGACCTCATCTCACAGAGCCACAGGCTCACGGGAAGACGGATGTGGAACAAGCACAGCGATGACAGAACCCGAGCTTTTGCCTCTGATTATGGAGATAAAACCGACTTCTCAGGCCACACTGACACAGACAGGCCTGCCAGGCCCAGGACACCTGTGCCCAAGGTGAGTAAAGCACATCTCCTCAACCTAAGGCCTTTGCCATTCAAAAAATTAACATGAACTAGTCACACCTATTCGGGGAAATCTTCGTGAACGGTCTAAGCGTAAAACAAACCTACACAATGACTATGCAGGCTGCAGGTCTCAGGTGCACATGTGGCAACAGCAGGAAAAGAGGCCGCCTGCGAGTGGCTGCTGACCCACACGTCCTGTCCCGGACAGCCACATCCACCTCCTCATGACTCAGGATAAAGTTTGCTTCCTGGGGCCCCAAAGAGTGAGGTGAAAAAGCAGCTAGCTATTCCTGCCCCCTGCACATTTGCCCCTGTATCTGTGTCCCCACGGAACCCAAAGATGCAGCTGCCTCTGTCCTCACACATCCCCAATAAGGAAAGTGGCCGGAGGGAAGGAAGTGGCCCCATGAGCAGACACCCTCCCCATCCTGCCACGCTAAGGCGAGGTGGCCACAGACGGACTCAGTCAGCACTTGGCACCACAGACTCCCTGCCCAGGTGACAACTGCCTTGCATGGAGGTGAGGGCCCCCCACCTCCATCAGCCAGAGTAGAAATGGCTCTGAAGCACCCAACAAGCAAACAGGTGAGTGGATATGGTACAGATGCATGCTGGCTGGAGAGGGGCAGGCATCTGAGCAAACACCGACAGTCCCAGCCACCTGAGCCCCCATCCTCTCAGCTGCCCTGTCACAGTAGCCCCTACCACTGACTCACACCGGGACATGAGTGGGACATGAGTCTAAGAGCCCTGACCTCACTGTTACAATCTCACCCTACCTTGGAAGGAAAAGTCAAACAGCACAGACCTAGAACACGTAAATCTTAAGGGTTTTGATGTTTTTATTTTTACCTCCTGTACCGTAACACCTGAGCCCTGACACAGAAGCAGTAGCTGAGAATATGGGGGGTGGGGTAGGAGGGAGGCAGAAACCAGAGGAATAAACATATTCCTTGTGGTCTTAGTGAAAGGTCACCCTGGCCTGACACACCCCCACATGGGCCACAGCCCGGCTGCTGCTCTTCTCACAACCACCGCAGAGAGCGGGTCCAGGCCTCGGGTCCAGGCCTCGGATGCGTTCATCTGCGCGTTACAGTTCTCCACTGGACTTCGGCAAATATTGAAATGGATTACACACTCAGAACCCTTACCTTCTGTCATTTGGACAGATGTCCTCCCCACTCACTACAAGGAAGTAGAGGGGACTGGACTTCCCCTTAGCAATTCCAGAGAAAAGAGAATCAATGGGGCAGAACTCAAGTCTCCCCGCCAAATGTGGAGAGCAGGCTGTGCGTGTCAGGACAGAGGCGCACACGCCTGCCAGTACAGGCAAACCCCCAGCCCACTGCACCTGCAGAGGTTAGTAAATCATTATCTAGCACGCTGCCCAAACTCTGACACAAATTATGAAACCAAAAAGGGGGAAGTTCATTTTAAAGAAGTGAGATGTGTGTCTGAATCCTAATCACACCACTTGATACAACTCCCCATCACAGAACAGAGTTACGGCAGGGGTTCCTACTATGCAGTCAAGTAATGGTTGTTAGATTGTTATTAACAATGACAACTTCGGAAAATATTTCTATAGGGCTTTAGAATTCTCAAAGTGTCCCTGCCTCCTTACAGAAGAAAGGGGCAAGTCATTTACATCGATTTAATAAGTAAGGGCACTAAGGCACAAAGCGTGGAGCCACCTGCTCAAGGTCACACAGCTGAGTCAACACTGCAGCTCAGGCACAAATTCCCAAGGCATATAAAGTGACTCCACTGTCAAGAAAAACCCCGGTAGGCTCGGTGCCTGTGGCTCAAGTGGCTAAGGCGCCAGCCACATACACCTAAGGTGGCGGGTTCAAATCCAGCCCGGGCCCGCCAAAACAACAATGACGGCTGCAACCAAAAAACAGCCGGGCGTTGTGGCGGGTGCCTGTGGTCCCAGCTACTTGGGAGGTGGAGGCAGGAGACTCGCTTGAGTCCAGGAGTTGGAGGTTTCTGTGAGCTGTGATGCCACAGCACTCTACCCAGGGGGATAGCTTGAGGCTCTGTCTCAAAAAAAAAAGAAAACCCCAATAAACAGAGACAACGTCATCATTCGATTACATATACATGCCCACCCTGAAACACATGTGCACACAAATAGGCCAGACTTTAAAAACTAATGCTGAACACTACAGAAGGATCTGTCCTCTCTGTTATCCTTTCTTCCAGAGCATTAAGAAAAGGTGACTAGTCTGAACAACAGGCTAAAAATCTAAGTTTTTTGCCTTACTCATAAAACAGCATATTAACTACAAAGCAACAACTCACTCACATCTTTCCAAAGTTGAGTCCATATCTAAAATAACTATAGCTACACAGGGCCAGGCAGACATTCCTTCCAAAGATGTGTGTTCCTAGAGCCTCCAGGTCTCTCAGCCCTGAGCACATGTCGCCCTCTAGTGGCATATCTGTCCCTGCACCCTGGGTCACTCATGCAGAGGAAGCTTACAGCAACATTATCAAAACATCCCAGAGTATTTTTGTTTTTAGTAAAAACTCTCAATATGGGCGGCACCTGTGGCTCAAAGGAGTGGGGCGCCAGCCCCATATGCTGGAGGTGGCGGGTTCAAACCCAGCCTCTGGCCAAAAACTGCCCCAAAAAACTCTCAATATACACTTGTTCATAACTTTTATAACAATACTATCATAATAATTAAATTCACTATATATATATTTTTTTTTTTTTTTTTTGCAGTTTTTGGCCAGGGGACTGGGTTTGAACCCACCACCTCCAGCATATAGGGCTGGTGTCCTACTCCTTTGAGCCACAGGCGCCACCCCAATTCATTATATATTTTAAAATTTTTTATCTCAGTTTTTTTTTTTTTTTTTTTTTGGAGACAGAGTCTCACTATGTGCCCTGGATTGAATGCCAGGACATCCTAGTTCACAGCAACCTTAAACTCTGGGGCTCAAGCAATCTTCTTGCCTCAGCCTCCCCAGCAGCTGGGACTATAGGTGCCCTCCACAACATCCAACTAGTTTTTCTACTTTTAGTAAAGATGAGGGTCTCACTTTTGCTGAGGCTGGTCTCAAACTCCTGAGCTGAGGCAATCCACTCGCCTCAGCCTCTCAGAGTGCTGGGATTATAGGAGTGAGCCACTGTGCCCCGCCTGTGTCAATTTTCTAATCTAAACAGAAATTCTGATGATATCTTCCAGCACCATAATGGCTCATCTCTGGAGACACCTGTCTTTCAGAGAGAATCCTGTAAAAACTGTGATTTTATTCAGAAAAAGTCCTAAGACCCGTATTACCATTTTCTCTTGAGAGCACTGTGATATAAGTTGTGGTGAGAGAATGAGGCAATAATCCTGAAGTCAGCCATTCACTACCAAGTTAGTCAGGTTAACCACAATGCTGACGTAGTTTTGATGGACTTGGTAAAACTTTCACTAGGAAACGCTGGAGCTTTTACTCAATGCTTAGTATAAGAAGCTTAGCAATCCCAAAGGACACCTTTCATCTTAAGTATCCCTGTTTTCCTTCCAGATAACCCACTTCCATGTATTAAAAATCCTAGTACTCTTAAAGCCTTTTATCTAAGACAGTCTGGACTACAAACAGACTTTAAGGTTTCTACCCTAAAAGGGCACAGTAACACTCTGTCCTGCCTCCGCAAGCAGAGACTTAGAATCAGCATGCTCCCCGGCAGTCACACAGCATTTCTACTGAGACTCAGAGAACTGAAGATATGCACCTGTCCTGTCCCTTGCTTTCAACCTTATGATTCTACTTGACACCACTAGTCTGGAACCCTAGCTTTGAGAAGGTGATAACTCATACATTACTCCAAAAAGATGAATAATCTTGGAAAAAGGAGGCTCACGGAAAGGTAGCCAGGGAAAGATTTTCGGTGGTTGTCTTGTTATGTCATCTGGTCTCTTCTTTCCATATATGCATGCCCAAAGGCTAGTGGGGAAGGTCCAAGTTACTTAGAATCAGCTAACTAAGGTATCGAAGGTGACTTAAAACTTACCCTGCATTTCCGATATCTAACATAAACACTTTCCATTGGGAAAAGAGGGCAAACTTTTTATTTCCCCCCAAATAAGGATGAGGGAAAAAAATTGAAAATTCTGTTTATAGAACAGTTCAATAAAGAAACAATTACTTAGGAAAGCATAAGAACCATTTTTTAGTGTCCATTTGGTGAGGCTGTAAAATCCAGTTGCTCAAATGCCACTCTAGATATTGTGGTAAAGGTGTTTTTTGGATATGACTTGCAATTCAGTCAGACCTTGACAAAGCAGATTATCCTCCTTAGTGTGAGGGAGCCTCAGCCAGTCACTTTAAAGCCTTAAAAAACAAGACTGAAGTCTCCAGAGGAAGAAAGCATTCTGTGCCTTTCCCCATTGATAATGCTTCAGTAATATATATGCTTAACTATACTATATGTATGATACATTAAAATCTTAACTCCATGTATATAAGCATATACAGTAAGTCACTTATCGTAGAAGATTCAAGACTTCAACATTAACTCTTTCCCAAGTTGCCAACTTGCCCTGCATGTTTTGAATTTGCAAGATCATATCAGCCAATTCCTTACAAGAACTCTCTCTTTGCTCTCTCTCTATAAATATGAATATATATATGTATGTACATTTTTTTCTATTGGTTCTGTTCTCTGTAGAATCCTAGTACATTGTCTAAGGATTTTGCAAAGACCATGACCACATGCATCCATGCACAATGGCTGCAAAGTTTATGTGCCCTCATAAGATGCTACAAATTGTAGACAAGACTTTTTCAGAGTATACTGAATGAGAATAAAATACGCTAAAAAGGTAAAAAGTGAAAAGAAGAAACATCAACTACCTCTTGGTTGTCTTTGTTCTGGTTTGCCCAGAAAATCTTATGATAAAGCGTCTCCATCGAATTGCTGGAATCAGTTCGGTCAAAACAGTGACGATCCAAAACTTCTAGCGTGTGCAAAACCCGAGTGATAGTCACCCCTAGATGCAGAAATTAAGCAAGCAGTTAAAGAGGACGAATGACATCAAAACGGCAGAGTACAAAATGATCTTTATGGGTGGCAAAAAGAATCTTTAAAAATTCCTTTTCATTCTCTGCATATACTGTCAAAGAAAGACCGCCATAACCAAACCTGACTCTCTAGACAGACAAGGCATAAGCTGAAGAATGCCCTCAAAATTCAGCAGTAGGCTCTGGCAAAAAGTCTCCTTACTCATGTGGCGCGGTTTACAAAATCCAGCAGTACAGAGTCCACTTTCACAAGTGCACATTCTTCTGTTGTGTTTTGTACCTGCGGTTGACTCCTGGCACTTGTCAAAAGACCACCGAACTTCCACTGCACGACCTCTTTGTTTTATCTGTTGTTCCACTTCATAAATCCTTGCCCGAACCTGAAGGATAATCACTACTAATTAATGTGTCCTTGGAAAGCCACAGCAACTGTCTAAATCACATCAGGGTTTTCTGCATGAATAAAGTATCCATCGTGAACTACACTCTTGACTGAATTGGAAGACACGTAGCCTGTTGCCCAAGAACTACATTTTTTTTTTTAATTTACAAGTGGTAATTCAATGCCAGCTTTCGATAATAAATATACATAAAAGCAAATGCTTACAAACGATTTTTACAAGTTTAATTTTTAGGACCCCATATAAAAAGGTGAGAGTTCTGAAAATATCCTCTTTGAGCCACGGTATGTGTGAAACCAACTAGCAATGTTTTATTGGATTTAACAAAGCTGCTTGGCACAAAAGAGGGATCTTATTTTCACTACCAAATCATAATCCTGTGATTCAAGTTCCATAAGCCCCTGAAACAAATAGCCCAGGACTGAGACAAATATAAGATGATGACTGGATAACACAAGGTATTATCAGAATCACAGTCATGTGTCAGAACCACCATCTGGGTGGCAGAATTCTCTGTAAGAGAGTGAAAAGAAAATCAGTATCTTGGTGAACTTCTGCAATCTTGGAGAGGCTAAATACTTCTCCAAGATCACCCAGAGGGCTGAGGGGTAGAGCAGATACGGCCCAGTATGACCTAATCCCTGTCAAGAACAAATACACCCACCAAACCCCAACAGAAAGCATACCTGCTGATTGAAAGCTGTGTTTCCACCCGGCATCGGGAGGCTGGAAGGGGCCACTTGTAGCAGATCCAGGGGTGAACCTGGGTTCGTGCTCTTATTTTCATTTGTGGAATAATTCCACACCAAGGCACTTGGGCAACAGAGAGTGACAGTCTAGAAAAAAAAAAATCAGATATTCAGAGGAGGGAGAAAACTGTAACAGGAACTAAACAGTAAAAACAACGCCTTATCATTACTGTATTATAGTTACCTGCCTGCGAGTTTGAACATATGAACATTTTACCCCATTCTCAATTTCCCAAGTAATAAAACAATACTAAGAATTATTAATTTAAAAGGGAGGAAGTATAGCTATTAAGAAATTAAGGAATACTGTAATCCATAAGCTAATATTCCCATACCAGAAACTGAGGGGAACTTAATTAAAACGCAGTGATCATCACTTAAAGATCGCCACTTAAGATAATTAAAAACGTAAACTGGAATTGGAATATATAATTTCTAACGTAATAAAAGCTAAAAAAATAATTATTTTAAAAAATAAATGTTTTGGGCAGCATCTGTAGCTCAAAGGAGTAGGGCGCTGGCCCCATATACCAGAGGTGGTGGGTTCAAACCGGGCCCCAGCCAAAAACCGCAATAAATAAATAAATAAAAATATGCTCAGTGCCTGTGGCTCAAACAGCTAAGGCACCAGCCCCATACACCGCAGCTGGCGGGTTCGAATCCATCCTGGGCCCTCCAAATAATAATGGCTGCAACCAAAAAATAGCCAGGCAGTGTGGCAGGCACCTGTAGGTCCCAGCTACAGGTCCCAGCTACAGAGGCAGGAGGCTCGCTTGAGCCCAGGAATTGGAGGTTGCTGTGAGCTGTAATGCCACAGCACTCTACCCAGGGTGACAGCTTGAGGCTCGATCTCAAAAAAATAAATTGATTAATTAATTAAATATAAATGTCTCTGAAATAATGACACACTAGTAGTCTTATAAATGGTAGGCAGTAGCCCTGGACCATGGGTTTACAAACTTTGTGTGTAAAGAACCTGACAGTAAATGTTTACAGCTTTGCAGGCTACCCATAGTTTATGTCACATCTTCTTCCTTTAGTTTAATGACCCATTATAATGTAAAATTAAAATCTATACTTCACTTGTGGGCTGGATTTGATCCACAGTCTATAGCTTAGCTACTCTTGCCCTAGACTTTAACAGACATTTTTTTACTCAACCAGAAGTACTTTATATGACAATCTTGCTTAATTAAATGCCATAACAACCTTCCAAGCTAGGCAGTAGCGTTATTCCCCAGTTTTTCCTAAGAGGAGGAATATGAGCCACAAAGGAGATCGGTCACCAGCTCCAGTTGGATTCCAGCACACACGCTCAGAACCACTATGGTTTTCCTGCTGCCTCCTAAACGGAGGTTAAATCCTGCAGCTCACTTTTAGGTGCTTACTCTGTGCTGGACACTGACCTGGAAGCTTTCCATCATTATAACTTTAACCCTATGAAGTAATGAACTAAGAAGGATCGGTATCCCCCGCCCCCCCCCCCCACACACACACACACACACACACACACACACACACACACACACACACACGGGGAAGCAGGGGGCTCAGGGTCACAGTTAGTTACTAAGTGGCAGAGTGAGGCTTAAGGCCAGGTCAGTAATGATTCTAAAGTACAGATCTAAACCATCATGCTACCCGGCCACTCAACAGCAAACAGTGTGAGCTCAGAGAAGGGATGCAGCATTTTTTTTCTAAAATGTGGAAATATAAAATTAAATTCTGAGGTCTAGGAAACATATTGTGGAAACCAAACTGGAGATGTGAAGAAGGTCAAGTCCCTGGAACCCAACAATGAATCTGTCTCCACTGCCCACACCCCTACCTGCTCCTTCCTGCCGTGCTGTGTGGGGGCCCCGGCTCCTGCCACAGCCCTTTCCTGTGTCCTTGACTCTGAAGCATCCCATATCCAGAGCACTGATTCACCAAACACCCCCCTTCTCCTATTCTCAGACTTGCACTCCCCTACTTTACCATAAACGTAGAAATAAGTTCAAATCCGCCCATTTTTTTCTTTGTCCACTCAACCAGCACCATCTCTCTCCATCATCCAATTCTCTAACCTTCAAAACATTTCTCAGAGGACAGTCAGGACTATTTCTCCTCATTCTCTCTCCTATCACTCCTCAACAGACCTTAATTTGGCTCCTATTCAAATGAAATAGCTCTTTAAAAGTTCATGAGTGACCGTTGTTTTGTCAAAGGCAACTTCCGCCCTCTCCTTAGAGAGGTCTCCATTACACTGGGTACTGTCCGCTGCTCCTACCTTTTGGAAACTCCCAGCATAGTAATTGAGTGGGCTCTGGGTCCTGACTGGGTTGGAATTCCAGCTTTGCCCCTTACTTGACCTGTAACCAACCCATTCGGAATAATAAGTAATGCTTCCAGTCTCCTAGGTCTGAGAACTAAATGACTTAATGACATGTTACAACTTAGGACAGTGTCTAGAACATAATAAATGGCGCCACTGTGATGACGCCGTCATGACAGTGTTTCTGCTGTTCTCCTCTGCTTTGTTTCCCATTCAATACTCTCCCCGTCTCTACTCTGACCAACCTTCCTGGTCCCATTCATGGACTGCCCCTCTGCCCACCTCTCAGCCACCCCTGCCCAGCAGGTCCACAGGTCCTCTCACCAGACTCTCACACCAGCCAAGGGGCCAAGTGTCTGCCCTAATCAGACATGGTAACAACCTCTTGAACATATCCCCTTGGAGGCCCTAAGGGACAGAAGAGTCCAAAACAGTCTGAAACTGAACTCAACTAAATGATTCCAAACTGGTTTCTTTGCCATGTCTCCCTCATTCCTACCTCCCCAACCCCACAAATCTTCCATGTACTTGGCCAAAATAATCTAACAGTATGACACAACTGACCGTCATTTCCCTGCATTGACTCTCTGATGACATCATGAGGCCCATGGGGGACTTCTCTGTCCTGAGCCCCAACAGACTGGATACTTTATGTCCCATCAATAGCAGCCTACACACAGCATGACTGACCAGTCCTTTGAGTCTTTCTTCTATTCCCTCTGCAAGGAATACCCTCGCCTCCTCTTTCTATTTGATTTTTTTAAAACTCCTATTATGAGAACTAAAAAGCATCTTTCATAAAGCCTCTGTGGATTTAAAAATGGGCTCCCAAAATTCTCCTTTTCAGTTGCCTTAGGCCCCTGTAACTCTCCCTATCAGCCCTTGTCATATATGGAAACTGCCCATCTGTGACCCCCTTAGTACATGGCAGAAATGTTAAGAGCTCAAGAAATGAGAACTCAGCACTGAACTCCGAGCTCCTCTGGGGCAGAGCTGTCTCTCCTTTCTGATGGCATCAGCCCAGGGACCAGCACATCACTGGATGTTCAAGGACCACACGAGCAATTATACTTGGAAAATGAACATGATTTGAACCTTAAGAAAACACAGAGAGAAACACAGAGAGAGGGCGGTGCCAGTGGCTCAGTGGGAAGGATGCCAGCCCCATATACTTAGGGTGGCGGGTTCAAACCCAGCCCTGGCTTTCTCTCCCGTCTTCCTCCTTGCTCTTCTCTACTCTCTCTCTTCTCTTCCCCCACTCTCTCCTTATCTCTCTCCCCTCTTTTCTCTCCTCTTTTCTCTCCTCCTCGGTGCTGCTCTGCAGCCTCCCTCCCCCTACCAATAAAGACCTTTCGTACAAGCAAAAAAAAAAAACCCAGCCCTGGCCAAACTGCAACCAAAAAATAACAGGACATTGTGGTGGACGCCTGTAGTCCCAGCTACTTGGAAGGCTGAAGCAAGAGAATCGCCTAAGCCCAGGGGTTGGAGGTTGCCGTGAGCTGTGATGGCATGGCACTCTACCAAGGGCAATAAAGTGAGACTCTGAAGGAAAAGGAAAAGAGAAGGAAGGAAGGCAGGAAGGAAGGCAGGCAGGCAGGCAGGCAGGCAGGCAGGCAGGCAGGCAGGCAGGCACAGAGAGGCAACCAACTCAAGATGAAGGTTATTTGGAGAAACTGTCTTTCTAGTACAGCAGCCTTATTCTGTGCATTCCCTAAAGGATTTTTAATTGAACTGCTTAATGACTCTAATAAAGGACAAACACAGCAACTTTATTCTAGACCGATGCAACAAAATCTCCCAGCTTGATCCAATGTAGGCAAATGAAAACATAAAATTTCAATCAATAAATTTCTTGGGTGAGGAAAACAACTACAGTGGTGAAGAGTTCAACGGCAAATGCTATTCCCGACCCAACTGTTTTTCACATTGACTTTTAACATACAGTAACAACGGGCAAGGACTCACCTGCAACATACAACTAAGTCCATAAACCAGGGGACCGTGCTGTGTACAGGAAAGGAAATCTGAGAAGGCCAGCTGCACGGGACTCATGCCGGGGCCGGGGGGGCCGGGGCTGGGGGCCCCAATACTTGTGTTGTTTGGTCCTATCATCATGTGGGGTGAGTGGGCAGCGAGGAGGTTGGGGCTGTCGCTCAGCAGCAAGGAGAGACGCCGGGCACAGAAGTAGGCGAGACGACGAGACAGGTAGGCCGACCGGACAAACTCGTCTGAATACTGAGGAGCAGAGGGCGCCAGACTTCAGTCAGGCCTTGTGCAGCTTGGTCAAATCATTATTTTAATGCAGACTTTTTTGTTGTTATTATTTAAAACATTTTAAAAAATCTTTCAAAGATATAAACCAAGTGCACTCCAACAGAAATATAATGAGAGCCACAGAGAACATTTTAAAGATTCTAATGGGCCTTAAAAAAAGAAATAGACAAAAACCAGAAGACAAATATATTTAGCTCAGTATGTCCAAAATGTTATCATTTCAACCTGCAACCAAGATAAGAAGTATTAATGTTACACATTCTTTTTTCTTACTAAGACTGAAATCTGGTGTGTATTTTAAACTTAGAGCACACATCGATATATACTGGTCACATTTCCAGGGCTCAATAGCCACATCTGACTAGCGGCTGTCATAATGGACAGGGGGCAGGTACAGGACATCTCGGGGAAGATACACAGGACCCCAATGTCTGCAGTCTCCAGAGGGGGTACGAGGGTGAGAGGGAGCACTACCATTCACGGAATACTCTTTCCTATTGTTTGAATCACCAAATCCAAGTATTACCTAAGAAAGTTTCTTAAATAAATTTCATCCAGATACCATAAATTTTAACACATCTTAGATCAAATCATCAAAATAAGATGTTTCCTATCCCTGGGAGCTTAAATAATTTGCCAAAAGAATTAAAACTCTTCTGTATTCTTAGAAAGACATGATTTGTTTTCACAGAATTCTGTGTTATCATAGGGAGATGGTATTTTCAAAGCTACTCCCAGCTGAGTGATGGGAGAAATCAACTTTGAGTGACATCACTTAAAAAGGACAAGTGATTGGTGCAATGATGGGGTACACTGTGCTGGTTTTATGTACAGTTTAGGGTGTTTTCATCGGACTGGTTAACACGGCCTCCACCGCATTTTCTTGGTTATTGTGTTAAGACATTTGCATTCTACGCCTAGTAAATTTCACATGTACCTTTGTAAGATGCACCGTAGCAACTTCTTTAAATTGATACTCACTTTATTCTTTTAAATTTGAATCTATCGACAAATGCAGTCAGTGTAACCAGGTTTCTTGTACCCTCAATGAATTCCCAATAATAAAAAAACTTTTTGAATCTAAAAAAAAAAAAAAAAAAGGACAAGTGGGATATAAACTATCCGCATGGTTAGTACGACTGCTGAACTGATACGGAAGCCTCTTATGACTTCACGAGCTATAGGGTCAAAAATGTGTTTTTCCTTACATTTCAGAGAAATTTTTTCTTCTACCTCTACTTACCAGTCATCCTACCAGACTCATTTCTTGCCCATAAAAACAACCGGCCCAAGGTGGCGTGTTCCGTACCTGCAGCATGAGTGGTAGCAAGAGTTTAAGAAGATCGTCATCCACTGGTCTGATCTTTTCCAGAACGTCCAGGATCCATGTCAAGTATTCATGTTTTTCTAGCATCCCTTCCTTAAATAAAGAAAAATACACTAGCAGTGTTAACAAAAAAACCAAAAAGGGCACGGTCATTTTCATGTTTATACATAACTAAGACTGTTTTCATGGTCCTTATGAAACCTGGTCTCACTGATCACAGCCCAAAATCTAATCAAAACAAAGAACTAGGTGTCTATATACATTTGGGTTTTGTTGTTTTGTTTTTTGAATAATCCACCCTGGATTGAAAAAATATTAATTAAGGAAAGGTTTTAAATGCTTTCACACTTCCAGGGCACCGTCAAGCCCCTGGCTAGATTTCAGGGGGGGGATATGAATTTAAGGTCATAGAAGAAAACTTGGAAATGGTGATAATTATCAAGTAGAAAAGCACCGTTCATATTATTATCTCTACAAAGTTTAAAAATCCCACCTAACACCCCCTTAATAGCCTCTTTCACTAACCTGAGTTTCAGGTGCTATATATAGACTATAATCTTAAAAAAATCAATATGATGACCTAATATAAAAAATGGAAGGACTATATGATAATGTAATATATAAACATTCCAACACAAAAACACTAAAAAATAGTGACAGCCCCTACAAATTTCCAAAATGCCCCCCAGGGTGACGTAATCCCTGGTGAGGCCACTAACTGAGTGACTGAGCATCTGTTTATTGCCTTCGCACACTTACACATACGAACACACACAACACACTCTGCTGTGACATTCTATGCATATAGAGACTTGCTATCATATTACAGCTTTTGATTATGATTCACAGAATGAAAGAATCTTCAAGATAGAAACAAAAAAAAGTTATGATTTCTGAAAAAGGCACTTACACTTTTATGGTGATTTGGGTAATAAACATTAGCAGTTAATGTAAAATTTTATTTTATTTCCAGCAATTTTTACGTCTCATCAGTAGTCCACGACAATGGTTACCAAAGATTCATGTGAAAATATTACACTGATAAATTACAGTTGCAGTATTTCAAAGATGATAACAACAATGTAGGGACATAACATGATAGAGAGGTATTTACTTGTTGCTAACATCCAGGGGTGTTTTTGTTTATTTTTTGATTTTTGGTTTTGGTTTTTTTTTTTTGAGACAGAGTCTCACTTTGTCACCCTCGGTAGAGTGCCATGGCATCACAGCTAACAGCCTCCTCAAACTCTTGGGCTCAAGCGATTCTCTTGCCTCAGCCTCCCAACCAGCTGCAAATACAGGTGCCCACCACAACACCCAGCTATTTTTTAGAGACAGGGTCTTGGGCAGCGCCTATGGCTCAGTAAGTAGGGCGCCTGCCCCATATACCAAGGGTGGTGGGTTCAAACCCGGCCCCAGACAAACTGTGAACAAAAAATAGCCAGGCATTGTGGCAAGGGCATGTGGTCCCAGCTACTCAGGAGGCTGGGGCAAGAGAATTGCCTCAGCCCAAGAGCTGGAGATTGCTGTGAGCTGTGATGCCACAGCCCTCTACAAGGGCAACAAAGTGAGACTCTGTGTCTTTAAAAAAAAAAAAAAAAAAGACACAAGCCACTCTTGCTCAAGCTGGTCTTGAGCTCAGGCCATCCACCCATCTCGACCTCCCAGAGTGCTAAGATTACTTAAGCTACCATGCCCAGCCCTCCTAATATCCAGTTTTTAAAAATATTTAAATAGTTAAAAATTTAATCACAGCCTGGGAAGGGTAGCTCACACCTGTAATCCCAGTACTCTGAGAACCCAAGGCAGGAGAACTGCTGGAGGCCAGGAGTTTAAGACCAGCCTGACCAAGACAAAAACCCCATCTCTACAAAAAACAGAAAAATTAGTGGGGTCTAGTGGTATATGCCTATAGTCCCACCTAACTTTAGATACAGGGTTGAGGCAAGAGTATCACCAGAGCCCAGAAGTCTGCAGTTGGAGTGAGCTATATGATCCCCTCTTCTTTAGCCAAGGAGACAGAGCAAGATCTTATCTACCCCTGCCCCCACCAAAAATAATAAGTTCCTCACAGAGAAATACAATTAAAATTTTAAGTAAACTTTAATAAAGAATATGTACAATTTGTCAATCTAAAAACTTAATTAAAATGTTTTTTAAAAGAAATAGAATGGAATTTTGCATTAAGATATAAGACATGGTGAATGTAAGCTTAAAAAAAGAAAAAAATCTGGATAAACATAATAGTCCATCCTTCAGATGCACTTACTTGTAGACCCCTGCCCTTATTTCTGCACACAGATGTCTTCATATTTATGTGCTTGGGTTTGTTTCACATTTCAGAATATAGCAAATTAAAATATCATGAAATTTTAAAACTCAACATTAAGGTTTCGATTACATTCATCCTGTAGGACCTGACTGCTATCTATAAAAGAAATAACTAAATTCAGTGTTCAGCCTAATTAAATAATTCTTCCAACATTAAGCATGATGAGAGACACTTTTCCAAGATACAGACTAAATCCTGAGCTCAGTAAAGAAAAAATGCTCAAGAAAGGCACTGAAGTAAGTGTGATCCCCTTCTAAATGGAACTAGACTTGGAACAGTTGTTTTTAACAATGTCACTTCTCAAAAAGACCTTACTTTTTGCTACTTTCAGCTCTTAAAAACGTCACTTACCATCTGAAAGTTATAATTAAGGTTCTAAAGGGGAAAGTTAAAAACCATATATCCCCTCCCTCTTTGATCAAGGGAGCAGGTCTGGAAGCCTGTGCTAATACTTCAGATAAAAATCTCTCTACTTCCACCTCGCCGCTGTGAAGACAGAGTCAGGCAAATATACACACAAGCGCCCTCTTCTGGCCATTATTATTTACACACGCTTGTCCAGATAAGCGTTTATTCCTCAAGGCCTTTTCACCTCAACTGTGCATTTTTAACTCCAGCTGCACCAAATTAAAATGACCTTTCTCCTGGATAACTCAGCTCTTACAGGGGATCTGCTCTGAGACAGGCATCAGCACAAAGGTGTTTCTGAGTAAATATATATAATTTTGCAAAATAATGAATTTAAAAGGATTATCTTGAATATTTAATAGCTCGATTATGAAGTAATTAATGTCACTAAAATAGTTGTGATTGAAAGCCGGAGATCACTATGTATAATAAACTGTCATTCCAGGGCAACTGAGTTGCCTCAAATACAATGCAACATGAGCAATGTCAGAATGCTTTCTTTTGAAAGGTACAATTTAACCCCCAAACAACCGAAACCATAGGAAGCTGCTCTCCGGAGCCTGCTGCACAGCCTCACGCAGGTGTGGGGGAAAGGTTACCTGGAACATGTGAAAGGCCAGCTTTTCGTTGTATTCCCACTGCTTCATGGCGTACTCCACCTCCGGGGGCACAGGGACAGGGCTGTCGCCCAAGTTGGAGGCCATGTGGTAAAAGTCGGAAATCTTGGCCAGCTGTTCTCGAAGATATCTGGTAGATATCTGGGTCCATTCTGCATTTATATAAAAAAGAAATATGAATTTCTAGATACCATAGGTACAAGAATTATACTTTTTTCTCCTCCCCCCCGTTATCTCCAGGAAAAACATATTCCATAAAAAATTACTTTTACAGGTGTGAGCGGTATTCAGAAAAGCATCCCGCCCCAAAGCCCTTAGAGAACACATGCCAGGGTGAGGTGGCCCGCCCTAAAGCAGCCAGTGGGGACACCGGCCAGCCCTCAGGGGGACAGGCGCTGCCTTCATGCTTCTGACCCTTAACCTAGGAGAAAAGATGTTTGCACTCAGATTAGTTCCATGTGGTGATACAGTATGTCAACCAAGAGTTACTATCCCAAAATATCAAAGGCACCAAAATAGCAAAGAAGTAGAACCGTGGAGGTAAGACATCAGGAAACCTACATCCAAAGAATTCAAAATTGCCCCAATGCAGCTCTCTTCAGGGTCCGTTTTTCAGACTCCACCTGGGGTTTTAAACATTAATTAATAATTAAGACTTGTTCTGTTTTTGTCAGTCTGTCAGAGGACTGACATTCGCCACAGCTGGACGTGAAGGCATTCCAATATTCCAAACTGCAGGGACAGGGACACACCCGGGAAGCTGCCCTGGAGGACGGCCATCTGGACCTTCAATGATTCCCGCCCCTTAACCAACATTAGAGGCCTCAGGAGCCAGAAAGGGTGAATGAAATCAGAGAGGGTAAGAAGCAATTAAAGTTAGGAGACCAGAAAGGAAACCAAAAAAGTAGCACCACAAAAGAAAAAAAAAAAAAAAATCACTAAAATTACTGAAAAATGTCTGCCACAGGGGCACAAATTAAATCAGTGTGTTGCCTCTGGCAACCATGAGGGATAGGATGCCAACTTTAGCCCATTCTGTGGATAAAAATGTAATAATTGCGCGCTCGCAGCCAAATTTCCTCCAAGGATTAGCAGACCAGCATTTCAGAAGCAATCACCCCACCAGAACATAACCACGCAGTGCTGTTTCCTATTATTTGGCACGAGGTTCTCTCACCTTCTATTTTGCAAAAAGCAACAAAAATTTAAAAAAAATAGAAACAAAGATTCTACTAGCAATTGAATATTGTGTTTTTATCTTTTGAGTACTTTAAAATTACTTGATAGCAGAACCCAGAGACAGCTTCCGTTGAGTTTTGGTCTAAGCCACTTATTTTAATTATCTTATTTAAAATTAAAATTCAAATGCATGCTCAAGTTACTAAACTCTAGCAAGGAGCCAATGCAAAGAGATGAACAGATTCTACGTCAACACCGTTTTCCGTTTCATAGTTTTTCAGAAAGCACCAATAATGGATCTTAATGTTAAAGCTGATCCACTGGCATCAGACACGAAACAGGAAACCATCGATGTCATCATCTTCTTGTGCCCATGTTATGGACTAACAATCCTATGACACTCACTCGTTCAACAGAACAAAATACCAACCACCAGGAGAGACGGGTTTAGCTTAGCTATAATAAGCAAAAACAAAAATAACAAGGATCCAAATCCCAGCTTTTGTATGCCAAGCCTTGCTATTAACTCACTCTCAGGACGGTACTATTCTCAATAGCCTCACTGAATGCTTCAGCCTGGAGCTAAAAATAACACACATTCACATACCCCTACTTTTCTAGAGCATGTTTTCCTTTTATGATAGTTTTTTTTTTTAATATAGGAGAAATACGTGTTCATTATAGAACATTTCTACTGTAGATCTGAAAAGAAGAACCGTCTGTAACCCCACCACCCATAATCGTTAATATATATCTTTTTTTTAAGTGCTGTTTGAATGTTTCTATAAACATACATGCCTCTTTTTTTTTTTATTGCTGCCTATATTAATCCACAATCTGAATTCCTTCTGAGAAACCATAAATGAAGGCCCATTAGCACTGTGTTTAACTGACTGTCATATTGATGGGATAGATTCAGAGATCTGGGGACATAAGACAGTCCACTTTGGATTAGGATAAAAATTGTGGATGTTTGGAAAGCTGCCATGAAAAATTGAAAACAGAAAATAGCTACTATAGCACTATACTCCTTAATAACTGTTAATAATGTTCATAACTAGGATGCATAGAGAACGGTAATGAAAGGGGACAATGTGGCCAGTGACCAGCTGGGCCTACTTTGAACTCAGGCAGTGGCTCTCAGCCCTGATTGTACAACAGTCACAAAAGAGCCTTAAACACTGGCGCCCTGGTCCCCACCCCTCACATTCTGATTCAATTGGGCTGAGCAGGGACCCAGTTTCAGGTGACAAAATGAAAACAGGAATGGATGGACACTGTAGGGAAGATGGGGGAGAGGAAAGTGTCCGAGTGGAAAACACACGGTGACCGCAGGGGCTGCTCAGAAAGTGGAGCAGCAACACATTCGAGTGACACAGAGGACATGGCCACATGAGCAGAACATAGGCCCGAGAGGCCATATGAGCAGAAGATAGGCCCGAGAGGCCACATGATCAGAACATTTAAGAACATAATGTCACTGAGAGTGCCGTCAGGAGTCAGGACTGAAAAGAATGACAGGTCTGTTGACCGTGCTTTCCCTAGCATCCAATAATCCCGGAGCCTCTTATGACCCCTTGGGTAATGCCTGGGATATCTACAATATTAATAAGAGAATTAGGAACTCAGCAGAGGAGGAAAATTCACCCTGAAAGCAGAAGAACACCACATCCAGCAAGGCCCCCCTAGGTCCCGGGCGGTGTTGCACTGTCAGAGAAGCAGAGGTATCAGAATGAACTTGGGGATGGGACGGCCCCAGGGTCCAAAGCTCAGCTCTGCCACACCTTAGCCCTGCAACCTGAAGCAAAGCATTTAATGTCCACTCAATCTCAGTTTCCTCATCTTCAAAACAGGGATTGATAATGGATGTGCCTGAGAGTTAAAGATGAGTCACGTAAGCACGTTAAAGAAACTGACCCAAAAGCATCATGAAAAGTCTTCAGAAAGGAAACTGAGAACTAGAACTTGACTGTTGGTGGATGGCACCTGCTGCCACTATGTTAGACCCTGCCTCTCCTCAGATGAGCTCACACCCATGGGGGGTGATACAATGCCTGACAATGTTCTGGATAAGTACTGACTAAGTCAACCAATGCCATTTTCATGGTTCAAAACCTTCAACAGATCCATGATCCTTAATGAATTAAGGACAAAGTCCTTAGCTAGGAATTAAAATCATTTTAAACACCGCCCACCATTTCTCACTTAACCCTACTAGCTCCAATTGCTCTAACTCTCATGCCCACGGTGCTACATCTACTAAAGTACAGGTGCACTTTGTTTCACTGCTCTGGGCGGATCCTGCATCCTTCTTAGCAGGTGGAAGGTTTGGGGCACCACTGTTCCAGCAGCACGTGCTCACTTTGTATCTGTGTCATACTTTGGTAATTCTCACAGTATTTCAAACTGTTCCATTATTATTTTATCTGTGATCAGCATTCTTAGATGTTGCCATTATAATTGGAGGGGCACCAAAAACTGCACCCATATAAGATAAAAAAACATAATCAATAAATGCTGTATATATTCTGATCATACCACTGACCAGATGTTCTCTGTCTCTCATTTTTCTCCTCGGGCTTCCTATACCCTGATACCAATTTTAAAATTAGACCAATTAATAACCCTACAAGGCCCGCTAAGTGTCTAAAGTGAACAGAAGAATCAAATATCTCTCACTTGAAATCAAAAGCTAGAAACGTTTACACTCAGTGAGGAAGAGATGTCAAAAGCCAAGACAGGCCAAATGCTCGGCCTCTCACACCAAACACTCAGCGAAGTTGGGAATGCAAAGAAAATGTTCTCGAAGCAAATTGAAAGTGCTACTCCCGTGAACACAGGGATGAGAGGAGAACAAACTTTTTGCTGATAGGAAGTTTTAGTGGTCTGAACAAAAGATCCAACCATCCACAACACTCCCTCAAAACAAAGCCTGATCCAGAGGAAGGTCCTAACTTCCTAAGCCCAAGAGGCAAAGAAGCTGTAAAGGAAAGATGGACGTTAGCAGAGGTAAGCCTTTGGGGTCTTAGGGGAGAGGGAGTTGGGTTTTGTTTTTTTGTTTTGTTTTTTTGAGACCCAGTCCCACTATGCCACCCTCAGTAGAGTGCCATGGCATCATAGCTCACAGCAACCTCAAACTCCTGGGCTCAAGTGATTCTCTTGTCTCAGCCTCCAGAGTAGCTGGGACTACAGGCATGAGCCACTACACCCAGCTGGGCAACATGTTAATGAAGATATTACACTATTTTTTTAGGCTATTACATGTTTAACACACTACAGTGCAATGTAAACATAACTTTTATAGGCACTAGGGAACCAAAATATTTGTGGGGGTCAATTTATTGCAGCAGTCTGAAACTAACCCAGAACACACCCAAGGTAATGCCTGTACTGTCTCTCTTCACCTGTGTTCACAGGCAGAAATTTTTCAGGGCCAAACTCTAATTCCACATCTAACAGCAATTAGTCTTCTCTAGTCTCTAGATAAAAATCCACCTCCTAGCAGTGATCAGTCTTCCTTCTCTAAAATATCACAATTTCCTCCATCTCACTGATGCCCATAAACCTCTGCCTTACACACAGACAACACCTAAGAACTGTCTTCAAACAATCCGCTATAAAGTCCTCCCCAAAATAAGTACCGAATCCGGTTCCTTCCTAATTATACTGTTTCTCAACTCTTGATGCAAACTTCTTTCTTCTATAGTTTAGACTTAGCACCCTGAAAGGTTCCAATCATCACAACAAGGAAAATGCCAAATTCTCTAATATACGGTCTTTATTATAACTAATTAAAACACCCATTCATTAATGCACTATAAAATGGTTCAGGCAAATACTGAATTTTCCATCCTTGTCAAATAATTACCTTTGTAAATGTGTACACGTGGGTATTCACACCCTTTGATTTTACTGGTAAAGGCGAGTTTTCCTGGCTACACTCTTCCCGTCATAAAGACAAAGCAAACTCACCTGTGGGCAAGAGAGATTTTATTTTTTCAACTCAACCAAATCAAGACAAAAAGGAGCATATCTTTATGGTGATCCCCTTGACACAGCACTTTAAGTCAGAGATGTCAGATTCCTCGGTGCAAATACTCATTTCCTCAAAAATTCATTCTTAGGCTACACCTCTGTAATAAAAAGTTCTTCCCTGTCCGGAGTTAAACAGCCTACCTCCCAAAACTACAAGACACAGAGAACTTAACCCAGCCTGATGTTGGAGCAGACCAAATGGAGGAAAAAAAAATTCAGCACATACACACTAGTGGACACTCCATTTCTGACTGCTTAATACGCATAAGAATGACTAGAAGATTTTCCATCACTTTTCTCATATTTTCTGTTGGTAAGATGCTTTCTTGGCCAAAGGAGACCATCGACAAAGTGAAAAGATAACCCACAAACCGGAAGAGAATATTTTCAAATCAATGTGTCTGATAAGGGACTTGGATCAAGAATATACAGTAAGCCATTATACTTGACAATGAAAAGAAAAAGAAGCCAACTACAAAAGAAGCAAAGGATACGAATAGCTACTTCTCCACATAAGTTAAATACATGGTCGATAAGAACATTTAAGATGCTCAACGTTATTAGCCACCAGAAAAATACAAATTCAACCACAATGAGACACTCCTACAATAACTATAATCAAAAAGACAGATAACGAACACTGGCAAGGAGACAGAGAAACTGGAATCCTCGTGCACCGCTAGTGAGAATGTAAAATTACAAAAGTAATTTGTGGGTGACAGTTTGATAGTGTTTCAAAAGGGTAAACACAGAGTTTCCACAAACCCCAGCAAATTACGTACATCAAAGACCGAAGACAGTGAATACACATACCCAAGAGAAATAGCACACCCCCACGGAAAGATGGACAAACGATCATAGTGTGCTCATATTGGCTAAAAAGTAAAAACAATCCAATATGAAACATGGTGTACACATAGAACAGAATACTAGTTAGCCAGCAGGAGGAAGTGCTGATACATGGATGTACCTTGAAAATATCATGCTAACTGAGATGATTCCATTTATAGGAACTATTCAAAACAGGCAAGTCTACAGAGACAGAAAGACTTTGGTGGTTACCCGGGTAGTAGGGGGCACTTAAAGGGAAATGGGATGACTGCTAATGGGCATGAATCACTCATATAGTGTGTGAATTACCTCCATAAAGCTGTTATGCTTATTTTTTATTTTTAAAATATTGAATTTTTTTTTTTTTTATGAGACAGACCCTTACTTGTCACCCTCGGTAGAATGGCATGGAGTCATAGCTCACAGCAACCTCAAACTCTTGGGCTCAAGCAATTCTCTTGCTTCAGCCTCCCTAGTAGCTGGGACTACAAGCACCCGCCACAACACTGGCTACTTTTTTAGAGACAGGGTCTTAGTCTGGTTCAGGCTGGTCTCAAACCTGTGAGCTCAGGCAATCCATCTGCCTTGGTGTGAGCCACCACACACAGCCTTAAATGTTTTTTCTTCTTACACTACTTACCTACCCATGAGAAATCATCTGCAGTTAATGAGGTAAAAGATGACTATTCTATGCTGATAAAAAGTAATCCACTATGGGGCAGCACCTGTGCCTCAGTGGGTAGGGCACCGGCCCCATATACTGAGCGTGGTGGGTTCGAGCCCAGCCCCAGCCAAACTGCAACAAAAAAATAGCTGGGCTTTCTGGCAGGCACCTTTAGTCCCAGCTACTCTGGAGACTGTGGCAAGAGAATCACTCAAGCCCAGGAGCTGGAAGTTGCTGTGAGCTGTGATGCCACAGCACTCTACTGAGGGTGATAAAGTAAGACTCTTTCTCTTTAGAAAAAAATAAAATAAAATAGTAATTCTATTCCACTATGAAATGCTGTAATGTCACGGGCAGGAGGACACCAGGGGAAAAAAAGAAGAAAGCAGAGTGGCCGTGAGTTAATGGTTAAAGCTGGGTGAGGGATAAATGGGCTTTATTATACACGTCTATACTTGTACATGTATGAAATGTCCCATAATCAAAGGCTTTAAAAAGTTAATCGGTTGCATCCTATAAAATGAGTCACAGAAAACCCGAAATCCCCTATTCAGCTGCTGTTCACTTTGGGAATGAAAAAAAAGAAGCTGCCCTGCTGATTGGCAGCCTGGACAAAGAATGGCCCAAATGGAAACTGCTGCCTCAGTGGGCGCCAGACCGCAGCGTCAGACCACTGGCCAGACTGTGGGGTTCTGCTGAATGATCACATAGCTCATCAGGTCCTCTGGCTGGAGCAGGAAGAGACACAGAACACGGGGTGGGAGGTGGGGAAGAGGCCGTCGTTACACAGGGGAAATGCCACAGGGAAGTAAGTTACTGAAAGACAGTCATGCTTTTCGAAAGTTTTCTGTAGCACAAAAATTACCTACAGAACATGGGGGTTTGGTGACAAACACAAAATGTGTCCTTGTCTGGATACCTAATTTTCCTATGTTCTTTTTTAACTGGCCATTTCTCTCTGGTTTTATTTATTGTGCCATGATACCATGCAAAGTACTATTACTCAGAGATCAAGTAGACAGCTGAAGACCAAATAATAAATAAAAAGATAAGATAGAATCCATCAGTATTTAGCATCAAACATTCAATGCCCTCCATGGCCCTCTACTGGGATATGGGTCTGCAGAGAGGGAGAGAGCACAACCCAGCTGGAGGCACTTCCTCAATTCATCCTTGAGCTAGGTGGGGTGCACAGGGACACAGATATTGACAGCAATGAAGTGAGTGCTCACATGGACCGTGGGACGCAGGAGAGGAAGCAAGAGGGCCTTTCAGCCCCTGTGCTGGGGAAGGTGTAAAGGAGTCCCACAGACAGGCACAGCGTGTGACAGTGCAGACAGCAGAAGGCAGAGGGCGAGCTTGCCTGCAGGGAGGCTGGGAGGGTCTCCACAGGCCAGAGTTCCTCCAACACCATGGCACATGATGATCGCCAGAGGGCGCTGGTTGAACACACAGGTTCAGGTCCAACTTCAGAGGTCTGGAGCAAGATCTAGAAATCTGCGCGTTTAAGCAGCAGCCCAGATAACTGTGCCCCCGTGACAAGCGATGGAATGTGGTCTTTCATCACAATCACAAAAAAAGCACAAAAAGCCACAAAAGGATTTCAAACAAAAGAATAGCAAGACCATATATGTAAATTAAGACCTTTCTCTGGAAGTCGCAGGGCTGATAACTGAAAGGAGGCTGCCAGGTCCAGTGGAGCGGGAACAAAGAGGAGGCAGGTGTGACATCTTTGTGGTTGGTCAGGACAATGACCAACCTGATACTGGAGAGGAAGGAGGGCCAGGGCCAGCTGGGATGGGAGAGGGGCTGCTTCAGTCTGGTGCTTGCTGCCTGTTAATGAAACTTTTTATTCTGAGATAAGCGGAGATTCAGATGCATGATTTACAAGGCTGGGCAGAGAGCGGCCCCAGAGAGAGAGAGGAAGTGACCTTGGGTGGAAGCAGCTCTCTGACTGGGGGGAGACAGGTCAGGGCCAGCTGCTGCAGGTAGGGTTACAGTGTGTGCCTTGGGGGTGGGGACTTTGCAGGTAGCAGAGGGACACTGACAGTGTGTCCCTCTGTGAAAGTTCCAGGGAGGCTGAAGAGGCAGGAAAGGAATTCCAAGGCAAGGTGAAGGTGACCAGCCACAGGGAGCAAAGGGCACTCACTCTACCAAAAAGACAAGGGTCATCATAGACAAGGCAATATGTAAATAACTACTCAATTGTATGACAGTCATTAATGCCTAGACTTGAAGGGAAAAAGGGTGAGGGTGTCTGACTGAGGAAACGGGTGGCCAAGGCCTTTGGCCAGGAGAGGCTGGCGAGGGTGGGCCTGACGGAAGGCAGCCCCAAAACTGCGACTGCATCTGTCCCCCTTGGGGTTGCTGGGCAGTACCTGAAACCTCAGAAGGCAGCACTGGACGCTCCCTTGTATTTCCCCTCTCCCGTATCAGGGCACCAGTTCCAGGTCCCATATGCAAACATGCTAAATGTCACATTTAGGATGGTTTCCCAGCATCCTTTGTCCCTATCAACCCCATACATACATCTCAAGTCAAGGCATGTGGCAACCACAGAATCCAATTTTAGCCCCTGGAACAAGAACTTCTTGTTACATATCAATCATACCACCAGCTTCCCCCCATAACCACAGCTTTGAGGGTTCCTGCTAACGCCGGACACACACCGAACATCTGCCACAACAGGCTCGGCCCCTTCTCCAGGGCATGAGAGAGCTGTATGAAATTAGTGTTATGATTATCACGTGCTAAGTTTCTCTCTGATCCTTCCAGATGTCTGTATATACCTGCGAGAGCAGCGACCAGGGCTGTGTCACCAGGGTGAGATATCCCTATCACTGAATAACAGGGGTAGTATGTTTACCCACATTAAATTGATGCACTTAATTAACCCCTTAGGACAAGTCCCCTCGGCCTTTCACACGTGGGACCAAGCCACAGGTTGTGAGGCCCAGGACAGAAGGCAAGGGCAAGACGGCAGGCCACTGTTTAGCTTCCCTGGATAGAGAAGACACCTCTGACACCCTAAAGCCAGGCCTTGGGGGAGACCTGCGGAACCCCCTTGAGGATTCAGGTGAAGGAAGAGAAAGAGAAAGCCAGGAACTAGCTCCGCACTGCTGGGAGGCGAAGTTATTTAAATTACTAAAACGTGAGTCATTACATGGCCTTTGGGGCTCCTCCTAGATTCTGCTAGAGCCGTGGGAGGAAGTTCCCAATCATCTGCAGAACAAAAGTAAAAGTAAACAAACTACATTTGTTTTTTCATTTTGCATTGGAATTTAATTCCATAATCACTTGTGGTTTGGAATAAAGTTTAAA
>CAUYQV010090681.1:0-40634 GCA_963574575.1 Galagoides demidoff | reverse complement strand
GCCTGTGGTCCCAGCT
This sequence comes from Galagoides demidoff, assembly GCA_963574575.1. Lineage (NCBI taxonomy): Eukaryota > Metazoa > Chordata > Mammalia > Primates > Galagidae > Galagoides > Galagoides demidoff. The sequence goes on along the minus strand of CAUYQV010090681.1, from coordinate 40,618 downwards.
ACTTGGGAGGCAGAGGCGGGAGACTCGCTTGAGCCCAGGAGTTGGAGGTTGCTATGAGCTGTGATGCCATGGCACTCTACCCAGGGGGATAGCTTGAGGCTCCGTCTCAAAAAAAAAAAAAAAGTCTTATCAGAGATGAAGAGGGACATTTTATCCACGACAGTAAGAGTCAAAGTATCATAATACATGTGCTTATTACCAATGGCAAAGTGTTTAAAACTTCAGCAAAATAGAACTAAAGAAAGGAACAAATCCTAGCAAACATTTAAGAAAGAAATAATACGAATATTAAATAAAACCTTTCAGGAAACAGAGGAGAGAACATCTACTACTTATTTTATGAGGCTAACATAAATCTTATAACAAAACCTAACAAAAACATCATAGGAGAAAAAAACCTCTAAGACCAATATTTCTCATAAACACAGACACTAATATCCTTTAGGATAGTGGTCTCCAACATTTTTGGCACCAGGGACAAGTTTTATGGAAGACAGTTTTTCCATAGACTTAGGGTGGGGTTGGGAATGGGGGCATTAGATTCTCGTTAGGAGCCCACAACCTAGATCCCTCACATGTGCACTTTACAGTAGGGTTCTCACTCCTATGAGAATCTACTGCTGCTGCTGATCTGACAGGAGGTGCAGTTCAGGTGGTTTTGCAAGCGATAGGGAGCAGCTGTAAAAACAGATGAGGCTTCGCTCACTTGCTTGCTGCTCACCTCCTGCCATGCACCTGGTTCCTAACAGGCCACAGACCACTATCAGTCCATGGCCCAGGGGTTGGAAAGCATGGCCCAGCTTTAGGAAATACTAGCAAATCAAATCCAGTAATATATAAAAAGAATAATACATCACAATCAAGTAAGGGTGGAGTTTATCCCAGAAATGCAAGGCTGGTTTAACATTAGAAAAATTAATCACTATAATTCACCACGATAACAGAATAAAATATAATCATCCCTCAAAATTCAGAAAAAGCATGAAAAAGTTCAATCACTATTCATTACATCAAAAATTCTCATCAAACTAGTAAAAGAAGGGAACTCCCTTGGTATGACTTAATTATGAAACACCAAATACTTGCTTAGGCGATCTGAAACAAGGCAAGGATGTCTGCTATCACCACTCCTACTTAATTTTGTACCAGAGGTCTTAGTCCGGATAATAAGACAAAGAAAAAATAAGCATAAAGATTGGAAAGAAAGAACTAAAACTATTTCCATTCACAGGCAACATGATTGTTTACATACATAAATAATTTCAAAGAACCTACAACAAAACTAGAATAAATTAATTTCTATAAGACCTCAAGGTACAACACTGACAGACAATCTTCTATACACTAACAGCAAACTGGAAAACAAAAACCTTTAAATTTCATTTATACTAGTATCAAAACATAAACAAAACGCAAGGAAAAAATGAGAGATGAATAATCAACTTATAGATTTAAAAATATGTAAGACATATTAAGGAATTATATAATGTATGAAGTTTATTTTAAAAGGACCATTCAACACATTAGTCATCAGGGTAAATGCCGATCAAAATCACAATGACACTGCAAAAGAAAAAAATCAACAAAATGAAAAGACAATCTATGGAATACAAAAAAATATTTACAAACCATGTATCTGATAAGGGGTTACTATCCAAAACATATAAGGAACTCATATAAAGCAACAGCAAGAAACAACACAATTTAAAAATGTACAAAGGACCTGAACAGACATTTATTTTAAAAAGGCATATGTTTGGTCAACAGAGATATGAAAATGTGCTCAGCATCACCACTTATCAGGGCAATGCAAATCAAAACTACAATGAACTATTACGTCACATCTTTCAGGACGACTATTATCAAAAAGATGAAGTAACAAGTCTTGGTGAGGGTGTGGAGAAAAGACAACTCTTGTACCCTGTTGGTGGGATGTAAATTGGTGCGGCCATTATGGAAAACAATACAGAAGTTCCTCAAAAAGTTAAAAATAGAACTAGTATGTGATCTAGCAATTCCACTTCTGGGTATATATCCACAGGAAATCAGGATCCCAAAGAAGTATCTTGGACCACAATGTTCATTCTGTTCATTAAAGCATGATTCCCATTTGCCATGATATGGAAACAACCTAATGTCCACAGACAGATGAATGGATAAAGAAATGTGGTGCGTATGTGTATACACACACATAGTGGAATATTATTCAGATCTAAAAAAGAAGTAAATATTGCCATTTGTGATTTCATGGATGAACCTAGAGGACATTAAATGCTAAGTGAAATAAGCCAGGGAGAAAACAAGAAATACCATATGTACCATAGCAGAGAATGGGAATGGAGAGGTACTGGTTAAAGGTATAAACCTTATAAAACGAATAAGTTCCAAAGATCTAATGCACAGCATAGTGACTATAGTTAATAATACTGTATTAGTAACCCTGGGCCATAGATCAGTACCAGTCCATGGCCTGTTAAGAACCAGGCTACATAGCAGGAAGTAAGTGGCAAGTAAGCAAATGAAGCTCATGGGTATTTACAGCTGCTGCCCATCACTCACGTCACTCACTACCTGACCTCTGCTCCTGCCAGACCAGCAGTGGCATTAGATTCTCATAGCACTGAGCATGTGAGGGACCTAGGTTATGAGCTCCTTATGGGAATTTAATGCCTGCTGATCTGACGTGGAGTTGAGGCAGTGATGCTAGTGCTGGGGAGCAGCTGCAAATAGAGATTACCCTTAGCAGAAAGGTTTGACTGCAGAGACCATAATAAATCAACTGCTTGCAGACTCATATCCAAACCATCCCTCCCACCCCCAATCTGTGGAAAAACTATCTTCCATGAAACCAGTCCCTGGTGCCAAATGGTTGGGGACTAATGTATTGGATCATTGAAATATGCTAAGAGAGTAGATCTTCAGTGTCCTTACCACATATACACAAAAAGTAACCACACAAGGTGATAGATATATGAATTGGCTTCAGCATGATTGTGGTAATCATATATTCATTATCTCCCCATTCCCCACCCCCTACCCCCTGGCAACCACCACATACATCAAATCATCAACTTGGTACACCTTAAGTATATTTAATTTTTATTTGTGAATTATACCTCAATAAAGCTTGAGGGGAGAAGCACACTGAGACAGCACTTTGCACCCACCAGGATGGCTATATTGAAAAAAATCAGATAGCCAGTTGTGGTGGCTCACATCTGTACTCCTAGCACTCTGGGAGACTGAAGCAGGTGGACTGCTTGAGCTCAGGAGTTGGAGACCAGCCTGAGCTAGAATGAGACCCTGTCTCTAAAAATAGCTGGGTGTTGTGGCAGGTACCTGTACTTCCAGGTACTTGGGAAACTGAGGCAAGAGGATTGCTTGAGCCCAAGAGGTTAAGGTTGCTATGAGCTATGATGCCACCACACTCTACCCAGGGCAACAAAGTCAGACTCTGTCTCAAAAAATAAAACTATAAAAATAAAAAACACTAAAGGAAAAGAAAGAAAAGATCAGATAGTATAAGTATTGGTGAGGCTGTGGAGAAACTGGAACCCCTCATGCACTGCTGATGGGTATGTACAATGGTGCAGCCACTTTGGAAAACAGTCTTGCAGTTCCCAAAGAGGTTAAACATTGAGTTACCATAAGAACTAGTGATTGTACTCCTAGGTATGTACCCAACTGAAAAGAAAACATATATCCACACAAGAACTTATATATAAATGTTCACAGCAACGTTATTCTTAATAGCCAAAAAGTAGAGATAATCCAAACGCTCATCAGCTGATGAATGGATACACAAAATGTGGTACATCCATGCAATGCAATATTATCTGGTAATAAACAGGAATGAAGTACTGATATATGTTATAACATGGAAGAACCTTGAAAATATTATGCTAAATAAAAGAAGCCAGACACAAAAGGCCAAATATGGTATGATTCCATTTTATGAAATGTCCAGAATAGGCAAAGCCACAGTGACAGAGAGAGATTAGTGGTTGCCAGGGGATGGGATGGAGAGAACCGAGACAGATAGCTAATGGGTATAAGGATGTTTTTAGAGGGAGGAGGTAATGAAAATGTTCTAAAATTGATTGAGGTGACAGTTGTACAAGTCTTTATTTTTTTTATGATGCTGGCAATTTCCATAATAAAAAATTATTTTAAAACTGCAAAAGCAAAGGGGGAAAAGTAGCCCTAGAATCTGTTGTGTTCACTGTGAGGGCACTGCCCCAACCTTAGGACTTGAAATGCTGGCAGTCTATAATAGTTCTGCTGCTCTTCTTGGTGCAGAAGATGTCATCTGATCTTCAGATGACACTTACCAAAGGGGAGAGGTCAGTCGCTAAGTGTGGAAAGCCCAATCACAAATGCCACTGACAGATGTCAGTCCACACTGTCAGGTCCTCTCATGAATACTAACTGAAAACCTCGTCAAGAAAAAAACTGTACTGGTATTGTATTTACCTGGTGTTCACAGTGTTTGCAGACCATGTTACTAGTGAGTCTTCCATGAAAAGGATGTTGAGACTTCCAGTGATTGGACGTGGGATGAGGCGACCCTGGAATGCAAAACATCTTTTGATATATTACTTTTAGCCCTTTGGCACCAATCTCAAAATTTACCCTCCCTTGTAGTAGGTGGTAAAAATTCCCCTTTGGGAAAAAATGTTCTTGAAAGTACTTTGAAATAGTTTCTCTTATTGACCTCCGTCAAAAAGACATCCCATTTCTTCACAGGAAAATTTATATAGATCTTTACATGGGGTTTCTGTGTAATGGGTACAGGCACATTTTAAAAAAGAATTTGTGATTAATAATATCTTTTTACAAATATATATTTAAAAGATTTGCGATATCAAAAGAAGGATACTACAAGTAGACATTCCATAAAGTGAGATAAACTTCTGAAATAATCAGAATAAGCAAGTTCTGAAGAACTGGGATTTTCTTTGTCAAAGAGTGGGGTTAATGAAACAAATACTAGTGAGAAAAATGGGCTCTGGAGATGGGAATGGGGATAATTATTATCCCACTAACCCTAGTATCACGAGCTTCAGAGAATAATGAGGCTTAAATGAGATACAGCAATGGCTGGCACACAGTACAGATTGAAAAAATATTTATTCCTATCACTACTAATGCAAATGTGTTAATTTTTTTTTTAATTTAAGAAAAAAACTATTTCCTTCTAAGGAGCCAAAGTGGAAATGCTGAGGATTCAACAGATTCACCTTAAATTCTTCCTTCTTGAAAGGATCATCTTAAGAAGGTAAAAAGAAAGCCCTGTTTGAAGCACAAGTCCATTTAGAAGAAACTGAGCAGGGCTAGGTATGGGGGAACACCAAGAAAATCCTTTGAAGCTGTTTCCAGAACACAAATTCCTTCGCAAGTACATCACCGTTCAAACTTGGATATCACCAGAAAAAAAAACTTTTTAAATAAGGAAATTATTGTCATATCTAAAAAGTACACATCTTAAGTGTTACATTTCAATGGAAAACAAGTACCTCTTGTGCGGCAGGTTATTTGTTTGGGAGTTATTTCTGATTGCTGCTGCAGGAGAAAAAAAAGAAAGACTGAAAACCCTATAACAATTCCTTTTATCATCCTCACCTACCCTGAAATCTTACATAAATTTCAGTGTGCTGACTGCATCACTGAATCAACATTTAATAAAACCCCTGTTTCTAAAAGCAACCTTAGTTACCCTTTCTGGTTGTTTACTGTGCATATGCACCGTATTCCTTCCTCCATCTAGAATATTTTCTCTCTTTACTAGTTAACTTTTATCAACTTTCCAAATATTTATACCATTACAGGGAAATAAGGACTCATTCAGCATTTCTATAGCCCCTCATTTTCCTCTAGTAAGTAGGAAAAAATAATACATTCTTTCTTATCAAAGTCAACACAAACTACAGCCGCAAATCATTTTAAAGAGCCTTAGATCCCTAACCAAAGTCACCAACTGAAAGTATGTAGTTTAAGACCTGCACCTGGCTTCACTCCCATCATGGATTTTTTTTTTTTAATGTTGCCCTGGGTAGAGTGCTGTGGCATCACAGCTCACAGCAACCTCAAACTCTTTGGCTTAAGCAATTCTCTTGCCTCAGTCTTCCAAGTAGCTGGGACTACAGGTGCCTGCCACAACACCCAGCTATTTTTTGTTGTTGTTGCAGTTGTCATTGTTGTTTAGCAGGCCCTGGCTGGGTTGGAACCCTCGAACCTGCCAGCCTCAGTGTATGTGGCCAGCGCCCTACCCACTGAGCTATGGGTGCCACCACCCCACTACTAATTTTTATTGAAACCTTACATTCTAGTTTAAGGCTGTACAGAGATATACTTGCAATTCCTATGCTTATTAAATATGCACAAGCTGCTCTGAACATATTGAAAATGTTGATAGTTTACCTCCAGGGAGTGTACATCGAATAAATGTGTGACCCGTGGCTGGCGGTCTCGTTCATCTTCCAGCGATGAGGTAATGACATGGAATAATTCGTGAGCATCCTGTCAAAGGGCAAAACACTTCAGAGAGGCCACTGAGGCAAAGGCAGCACAGAATCAGCCCTGTGCAGACCATCGAGCAGACCCCATACAGATAATATGGGCAGAATCTGCCGTCTAGGCCCAGCTCATGAAATGGAAACAGTTGTGTCCTAGATACTGTCACAAGACCCTCAACTGAGAGGCCTAAGAGAGAAGAAGAGAGAAAGCTGGTGGCTGCCCTCTGCCAACAGGTCCTGAGCCTGCTTTAGCTATACTAAGATGGCCCATGACCTCTAATCTACCTGACTCCAAAGGAAGACTCTTTTTTTTTTATTATTTTTTTTGAGACAAAGTCTCATTATGTCACCCTTGGTAGAGTGCCGTGGCATCACAGCTCACAGCAATCTCAAACTCTTGGGCTTAAATGATTCTCTTGCCTCAGCCTCCCAGACAGCTGGGACTATAAGCACTTGCAACAACACCTGGCTATATTTTTGTTGTAGTTGTCATTGTTGTTTTGTAGACGCAGGCTGGGTGTGTGTGGCTGGCACCCTAACCACTGAGCTATAGGCACTGAGCCAATTCTTTTTTTTTTAATTGTGGTAAATCACATATAACATAAAATTCACCATCTCAACCATTTCTACATGCATAGTTTTACAGCAGTAAGTACATTCATGTTGTTGTGCAGCCATCATCACCAACTATCTCCAGAACTTTTTCATTTTCCCCAACTGAAGCCCCACCTTAAAACACTAATTCCTCATGCCCCTGCTCCCAGGAGCCACCATTCTACTTTCTAGCTTTGTGAACCTGACAATTCTAGTAGCCCAGATGAGTGGAATCACACAGTATTTGTCCTTTTGTGGCTGGTTTATTTCACTTAGAATGATGACCTTAAGGTTCATCCATGTTACAGCATATTGCAGAATTTCCTTCTTTTTCAGCTGAATAATAGCTATTGTATAAAAATTTTGTTTATCTGCTCATTTGTTGATGAACACTTGGCTTGCTTCTACCTTCTGGCTACTACAAATAACATGGCTATGTACGTGAGCAGTGCTTGAGTTTCTGCTTTCCGATCTCTGGGGCTGTACCAGGAATGGGATTGCTGGATCCAATGTCAGGGGACTATTCTTTAAGGATCAACTCAAACAGGCTTTCCTAAGAGCCAAAGCCATGCCTCACTCTTCCTGGAGGGACAGGACACGCCCAGTGCCAGGTCTCTCTGGGCCCTCCACTTGTACTCTTGTCCTTCCTCCACAGTCACTGGAGCAGACTTTTAAAGGCAGGTGACATTACTCTTTTGCTTTCACTTCTAGAGTAAATCCACTCTTCTCTCCTGACCTCCAAAGCTCCTGTGGGAGGGCCCACCATTCCTCCTAGAACCTCTCCCTCATTCACAAGGTTCCAGCCCCTGGTGTCTTGTGCATTCCTTGCAGATACCAAGCTTATTCCCATCTGAGGCTGTGCCCAGACCTTCTCATTCCTCAGGTCTGTGAGCTCCTCCTCTGGAAGGTACTCCTTGATCAACTATCCCTTGAGCCTGCCTGCCCCCAGCCAGTTTTCAGTAGTCCTGCAGGCTCCAGCCCTATTAATCCCTGAGGCCTCTCTAGCTCCCTGCCTCAACCCATCTCAGCTCTGCTATCTCAGGCCCAGACAACTGCAGCCTTCACTGCCTACCTTTCCATTCTTGCCCCTACAGCCTTTCTTTTCAAATACAAGTCAGATCAAACCAGGCTTCTGTTCAAAACCCTCCAGTTCCTCTGCGGCACACACAATAAAAGCCTGACTCTCGTGCTGCTCCCTGCCAAGCTCCACTGCTGCCCTCCCTGCCGTTCTCTACATGCCACAGTCATGCAGCGGGCTCCAGAGTTCCACCTGGCTGCTTCTCTGTCTGGAACACTCTGCACCCAGGTCTTCACTCCTTTTTATGCTGCGGTTTTCAGAAGAGCCTCCCTACCCAGGGCAGTCTCCTCCCCTGGCTCCCCCAGGCTTTGTAATTACATCATCCTGTTTACTTTTTTGCTCTGGCATCATTACATTACTTGTTTGCTTCTCCCCCAGCCATTACCTACCAAAATTCTAGCTCCATGAGAGCAGGAAACCCTTCATGTTCTATTTCTGCTACAACCCCAATGCCCTCACCAGGCCCTGCCCCAGGCAAGTGTTTAATAGATATTTATTGCACACATAAATTAACCTCCCTCCTGGGCTATAAACTGCTGTTCACAGAGAGTAATATAGATAAAGAAGGCCTGGGTCACAATCCAGGGTTAGGTATGGCAGCCCACACCCCTAGCAGAGCTACAGCCCTATTGCAGCAAAGAGCCTTGGAGCCCAGAGGAGAGCCAGCTCTTCCTGGGAGGCTCAAAGAGCCTTCACCAACAAGGCATCTGAGCCTACTCTTGAAACAGATTCCAAGATAGAACAGAATCTGATCCATAACCTATCTTGCCAGTCAGCCATATAACTACTTGGCTTTGAGAAAAGTGACAGGATGGCAAAAGAGAGTGGAGCCTGAGAGTGTAGGCTTTAGCACCAGACTGGCTTAAATCTTGACTCTGCTCCTTAAGTAGCTGTGTGACTTTGGGCAAATCACTTCACCTCCTTGAACTTCAGTGTTTCTCTCTGTAAAATGGGGATAATAACAGCAATTCCTAACAAGGTTTTGTGAGTGTTAAATCAAACAATTCATATAAAGCAAGCACTTACCTCAATGCATTTTACATAGCTCTAGCTTTAGACAGAAAATGGGTTACTAGTGAAAGTCTTCTATTGCTTGGCTAGATCCCTAATAATTAAGATGTGGTGAAGTCCCATACCAAATACTCTGGATGCTTTCAAAGGGGCAGAGACAAAGGGACACACGTGCTCATCTCTTTCCTGCTTACATAGCACTCTGTGGCTCAGTGACTGTTGTGGGATGAAGGCGTTAGAAATACTTCTAAGGAGTGACTCACTTAGGTGGGTCACTGACAGAGGGATATGACTTGGAAAAGTTATCTAATGTCCTTGGGGCTAAATCTCAAAGTCATTCTCTCAGTTTAGAGAAATATAAAATGTAGCTAAATAATTTCAGTTATCAGAGGAGGATTAAAAAAGTATTTTCTAAACAGAAAAACATTTCAACATACAACTGGATCAACCAAGATGCATTTTAAGAAAGTATAAGGTGGGCACGGTTGCCTTTGCCTGTAGTCCCAGCTACTGGGGAGGCTGTAGTGGGAGGATGGCTTGAGCCAAGGAGTTGGAGGATAGTAAACTCTAACTGTGCCACTGCTCTCCAGCCTGAGTGACAGAGTGAGATCCCCATGGAAGGAAGGGAAAGAGGGAGAGAAAGAAAAGATATCACCAACATCATGTTTAAACGGTAATACATGGCTTCAGATTAAAGCAGAAACAAGAAATAACATGAACTAGAAAGCCTTTCCATCACCCTTTCAAAGTTTTAAATGCCTCTTACTTCAGCCCCACAATGTTGGGAGGTCCAAAAGGCCATATCCCATTTCTCTGGCCCAGAGTCTGGACAGTAGCAAAAGATGCCTACACGAAGCCTGGCAATGTGGCTGGAGAGGAGGTGTACTACAATGTGCATATGCCATTAGAAGCTAAATGTTTTCATCCCCAGAGCTTCACTCTCTTGGCCTCACACTTGCTGTTGGTAATAGTGGTCTGGGGAGATGGAGAGTGGCCGAGTTCCCAAAGCAGGCAGTGAAGCCTGGAAAGGGAGGTGGGCATGGCTGGATAAGGCCTTGGGGTTCCATATGACAACTTCTCGAGGTTTAGAGCCACTTTATACCAAACTTTGAAAACTGATTTTTTATTTTATAAATGAGGGTATGGTCCAAAAACGGGTCTCTCCTAAACCTCCGAGCTTCCAGGATAAAGCTAATTGCTGCTTTTTTCTTCGAGACAGAGTCTCACTCTGTGTCCTGAGTAGAGTGCTGTGGCGTCATAGCTCACTGCAACCTTAGACTCTTGGGCTCAAGTGTACCTCTTGCCTCTGCCTCCCATGTAGCTGGGACTACGGGTGCCTGCCACAACACCTGGCTCTACTTGCTTCTTTCTAAAGAACCCAGGTATCCCTGTCATCCACTGGAATACAAAGTTGCTTAAGAACTAAAAAGATTTTTGCTCTTTGGTGACTATGTTTATGCCCTATCCTGCTAACCTTTTGGGTGAAAAAGAGCTGGGTTTCCCCTCTGAACATGAGATCAGGAACAAGGTTGGTACACTGGCCTCAGAAAACTAAGATCCAGACATCAGTTACTTCATTTACTACCTCAGTACTTCAATGCACTAAGGTACATTCAGACCAGGCAACTGTTAAGGTCAAGCCCCAAGTTACTAGGGGGAGAAAAGATTCTTCAAACTGAACCTGTTTGAATGTTGTGCTCACCTGTTCTTCAAATGAAGAGATCTGCCATCTGTACATTCTTAAGACATCCAACAAACAGCTTGCATCCAAGACCTCATCATCAGTAACTTCTTGGCAGGACAAAGCTGGAATCAAAAAAGGCAAGACAGTTATGAAATTCATCAGTGTAACAATCAACCAGAAAACCTACATAGTCTAACACATCAAAGATAATTAAAAATTTCAAGACTGCAGGATTCACCTCGGAATTAGAACACTTTCATCACTCTTCTTTGTAGCCTTACCCATGCTTAGTATGATATTAGGTGCTTCACACTGAATGAATGTAATCTTTCATGAGGCTACAGCATTTAAATGAAGTAACTGATGTCTGGATCTTCAAATTATCATTATCAATATAAATTTATTGTTGCAAATGATGTTAACTCACAACTCCCAGAGTTGGGAGGGCCCCTAAGCATTCATTTTGTCCAACCTCATACTCTGTGCTTAACTCCTCTCTATAGGACTCTTTGCCATGGCTATGAGGCCTTTGCTTGTATTTGTTTGAGTTTCTAATTACCATGGCAAAGCATCAAGCTATATGTGGCAGCCTAAAAAGGTCTGCTGAGTGGTTTAGTTTGCTTTTTTAATATTATTATTTCTTAAGAGACAAGGTCTCACTCTGTCGCCTGGGCTAGAGGGCAGTGGCACAATCATATCTCATAGCAACTTCCAACTCCTGTGCTCAAGCGATACTCTTGCCTCAGCCTCCTAAGTAACTGGGACTACACACCCTGATAATTTTTAAATTTTTATAGAGGAAAGGTCTTGCTATATTGCCTAGACTAGTCTTGAACTCCTGACCTTAAATGATCCTCCCGTCTCAGCCTTCCAAAGTGCTGGGATTAGAAGCATAAGCCACTGCACCTGGCCTTAATTTTATTTATTTATTTATTTATTTATTTCCTTTTTTGAGACAGAGTCTCAAGCTATTGCCCTGGGTAGAGTGCCGTGGCATCACAGCTCACAGCAAGCTCCAACTCCTGGGCTTAAGGGATTCTCTTATCTCACCCTCCCAAATAGCTGGGATTACCAGAGCCCACCACAATGCCCAGCTATTTTTTTTTTTTTTTTTGCAGTTTTTGGCTGGGGCTGGGTTTGAACCTGCCACCTCTGGCATATGTGGCCAGCACCCCACTCCTTTGAACCACAAGCGCCGCCCTGCCCAACTATTTTTTTTTTTTTTGCAGTTTTTGGCGGGGGCTGGGTTTGAACGCACCACCGCCGGCATATGGGGCCAGTGCCCTACTCCTTTGAGCCACAGGCGCCACCCCCCCAACTTTTTTTTTTTTTTGGTTATAGTTGTTTTTGTTTGGGAGGACCGGGCTGAATTCTAAGCTGCCAGATCTGATGTATATGGCTGGTGCCTTAGCCACCTGAGCTACAAGCACCAAATCCTGGCCTTACTTTTCAATCATTAAGTACAATCAAACCTAATAAACAAAAATAAGTTTGATAGGCTTATGAATTTATTTCATAATTAACATCTAGACAAGGGTTGGTACTTTTTCTGTAAAGGGCCAAACAGTAAACATTTTTGGCTTTGTGGGTCATACAGTCTCTGTCACAACTACTCAACTCTGTGCTGTAGCAAATGTTCACAACTGTGCTCCTGTTTGTTTATGAAAAATAGGCAGTGGGCTGGATTTGGCTCATGGGCCATAGTGTGCTGACTCCCAGTCTTGACCACCCCCTTCCCACAGGATGTTGCACTGGGCCAGCACTGCTAGAGTATGGGGGATGAAGACGTAGGGGCTGCCATCAGTGCAGCTTCTGAAGTTCAGTGACTCCCAAGATAAAGTAGGCCAGCCTGTGTCCTCCTTTAATTTACAGTCAGCAGACCTATAAGATTCCTTTAAATATGTCAGGCTATGACTCTGGAGGTTCTAAATAGTGCCAGCATCCTACCTCCAGTGCCTTCCCAACCCCACCTGTCTGAACTTGGTGGCAACCCTGGGCACAGCAATGCTGGAAGCTGGTGCTGAGAAGGTCTGAGACTCATCTCATCAGGGTGTGTACACCCTGGGTCAGCCCTTTACCATCTAAGATGAAGGGAGTCAGGAAAGGAACTCTACCTTCCTTCTTCCTCCCAAACCCCTCAGGCAGCCTTTCCATTAGCATTTTCACTCCCAAGGAAAATTTTAATGTCCCCTTAACCCAATTTGTCTAAAACCGCTATGGAGCAATGTGGTAATATCTGCTAACATTTTTATATCCACAACCCAGCAATTTCACTTTTTCAGGATCTACCCTAGAGAAACACATGATTGAGTGCATTGAACAGCTGTACGAAGAGATTCACTGTAGCCTGCTTATCTCCACAAGGAACTGGAAGCAAAGGGCTAAAGAAACTGAGGTATCTCAATACTGTGGGTACTATACAGCTCTAAAAGTGAGTAAGGTTAGCCATGGTGTAATCCTAGCACTTTGGGAGGCTGAGGTAGGAGGATTGCTTGAGACCAGGAGTTCAAGACCAGTGTGGAAGACATAGTGAAACTCCATTTTTATAAAAATTAGAAAAAAAAAAATAGCCTGATGTGATGGTTGGGAGGCTGAGGCAGAAGCATCATTTGAGCCCAGGAGATTGAGGTTGCAGTGAGCTATGATTGTGCTACTGCACTGGGGAACTGAGTGAGAAACCCTGCCTTAAAAAAAATAAAAGTGAATGAGGTTTGCAAATCATATATCTGATGAGAGATTAATACCCAGAATATATAAACTTGGAACTCCTAAAACTCAACAACAAAAACCCCCCAAACAACCCAATTCAAAAATAGGCAAAGGACTTAAACAGACATTTCTCCAAAAAGCCATACAAATGGCCAATATACACGTGAAGAGAGCCTCAATATCACTTATTATTAGGGAGATGCAAATTAAAATAACATACCACTTCACACCCATTAGGATAGCTACTATCAAAAAAACAGAAAACAATCAAGCGTTGGCCATGACCGGAAGGTCGGATCATAAAATGGTGCAGCCTCTGTGGAAAACAGTACGGCAGTTCCTCAAAAAATTGAACAGAATTACCATTTGATCCAGCAATTCCACTTCCGCGTATTTACAGAAAATAACTGAAAAGACTTGAACAGATATTTAAACACCAAAATATTCACAGCAGCATTATTCATAATTGCCAAAAGATAGACATCACTCAAATGTCCACTGACAGATGGACAAAGGGACAAACAAAACATTGTGGGTGTGTGTATGCATACACATACACACACAATGGAATGTTACTCAACTTTAAAAAGGAAGAAATTCTGATACATGCTACAACATGGATGAACCTTGAAAACACTAATACAATTACTCGCCTAAGGACAAATAATGTATGATTACATTTAAATGAGGCACACAGATAAGTGGCATCTGAGATGTCAGTCAAACCCAGAAGCACAGCAATGGAGAATGGCGGTTATTGTTAGGACACACAGTTTCAGTTTGGGATGATGAAGAGTTTTAGGGATGGATAGTAGTAACTGTTGCACAAGAATGTGACTATACTTAATGCCATTGAAGTATATACTTAAAAATGGTTGAATTGGTAAATTTCATGTTATGGATATTTTACCACAATTTTTAAAGATGGGCAAAGGTTATAAATAAGCAATTCACAGAATACAAAATATGCAAGACAAATAAACTCACAGAAAAGAGAAAAGTGAATGAGGTAGCACCACATGTACTGAAATGACATTTCTTTAATACCTATTACAATATTTAAATATGAAAAACACAAACAAAACAACATATAATTTCTATGGGTTCACAGAAATGTATCTAAATGTACAAAAAACTGGAAGGACATACTCATAGCTTCTTCTTAGGAAGGAAGGAGGGAGCAGGATTGGAGTAGTGATAAAGGGATTTTTAGCCTTATCTGTAATGCTTTAAGTTTTTACAAGGAGAATTTCTTTGCACTGAGTCCCAAGAGTGAGCAGTGAGGGGGCAGTGCTGAGGTCAGGGTGAGGACAACTCTTTCACTTGCATCATAACATCTCATGGGGACAAATTAGCTTTTCACACAAACTTGGAAATGGTATTCTTTCTTAAAACAGGTAAGTAAAAGCATTTAAATCACTTCTAATACAGATAACATACCTGCTTCATACAGGTATCCATTCAGATTTCTGCATCAAGCAGAGATCACACGGAAAAGTAACCTCAGTGAAGCAAGATTTAGGGTGTTTTTTTAAATCCATTTTTTTTTGTGACAGTGAAAGTAATAGATACTTACTATTGAAAGTAGAAGTAAAGAATTTAGAAAAAAAAATTTTTTTTACAACTATCATGAAGTGTCTAACACCCAAATGGGCACTGCTAACATTATGGCCTTTTTCTGTCCAGCCTTCATCTGTGAAAGTTTGTATCTTGGTGAAGTCCAATTACATCATATTTTGTATCCTGCTCTTTTAATATCATAGCCTATGCCTGATCGCAAATGAAAAACCACCTTGGAAAAATAATTCCTAACGGGTATATGCCATTGATTGCTTAATCACCCTCTACTGGACATCTACATTCTTTCTTTTTTGCCATTTTCATTAGGTGTTAGAGAGATTTGTGCATACACTGTGTTTTTTATAATGTCCATGGGGTAGTAACAGATGTTATGGAGAAAAACAAACAGTTATACAGTTAAAAATGTTGGTTTAAAAATGAACTTGAGGTTATTTCTTATAACTTTTACCAATGCATATTGTGACCCTCCAAGTTAAGGGATAGTGTTCAGCCACTCCCAAATTTGTCTGCTTTTAGGATTCCGCTTTCCAGGCTGGTTCAATTACAATTCTTATTTCTGTAAGACAGACTCCCTGACATAGAATTACCAGGTCAAATGGTATTAAATATTTTGCAAGCTATTACTGTGTAGTTCCAAACTGCCCTCCAGAACGGTTGCACTAAGTTACAAACTCTTCAGCAGCATATGGACACATTGCCCAATAGTCGGCCAAGGCTGTGAATTTTTTTAATTTTTGCTGGCATGCCAAGAAAAAAAAAAAAGGCACTATTATTTTCTTTATAATAAAATTGGTAAAGTTGAACATTTGATTGTCAGCAATTTGTATCACTTTTGTGAATTACCTTATTTCCTAGGCTAAGGTACTTTTTTTTTTTTATTAATTGATAGCTGTATACATTAATGCAAACATGGAGTACATTGTACTGTTTTCATGTACAATTTGAAATACTTTCATCAAGCTGGTTAACATAGATTTCATGTCATTTGCTTAGTCATTGGGTACTTTTTTATATATTAATTTTTTTAAATCAGAGAGGACTTCTTTCTTATAATCAAAATATTTATGTGGCAGTGCTCTTTTTTCCTTTTTTTTTTTTTTGGTCCAGGGCTGGGTTTGAACCCACCACCTCCAGCATATGGGGCCGGCACCCTACCCTTCTGAGCCACAGGTGCCACCCTTTTTTCCCTTTCTTAAAAAGTTTATTAAACTGACAAATTTTTAAATAAATGGTTCCAGCTTTGATTTAAAAAAAATAGCTACTTGTATCTATTGGGCTTTTAGTGTCTTTTTCATAATAATCTATATAATCATTTGCCATAATAAGGCCGTTAGATCCCCCTTAAATTCTCACTAGTTACCTTTCAGGAGGTGCAATAGTGTTAAGGACAAATACTGTTGAGGCGGGTGCTCCTTCTGATCCCTGGTGTACTGTGTGGTGAACTCTTCCAGCCACTTGATGAAAGCAGGGCAGGCAGACAAGCCTTGAAGCAGAGAGTTCATGAAGCAGGTGTTCCCTAAATTGACAAGGCCAGGCACAAGCCCTAAAAAGGAGGGGGGGGGGTAGAAAAGAACAGCACCTCACATCTGACCAATTCTCTTTTCTCTCCCATTTGAGACCCAGAGAGTTTCTGTGCTGTGGCCTTAAATTTGGAATCCTAATCTGAGCTGGTCCTTATCCACAGAGATCCAGAAGCCAGGCCTTCTGTCCATCCCAGTACTGCAGACGCGAGCAAGAGA
This sequence comes from Galagoides demidoff, assembly GCA_963574575.1. Lineage (NCBI taxonomy): Eukaryota > Metazoa > Chordata > Mammalia > Primates > Galagidae > Galagoides > Galagoides demidoff. The sequence goes on along the minus strand of CAUYQV010090681.1, from coordinate 23,707 downwards.
AGGACAGGTTCCTGTCACATGTTATTTCTGAAATGCATCATGGTATCTGGCACAGCTTGGTTCACACTCAATGTATAAAAAGACATAGTAACCACCCCTTCACTTTTTCCTCTCTCTCATTCTCTCATGTGCTCTCTTTAATAAGAAGTAATGTTTCTCTGAACAGAAGAAAACAATTGTTCTATTGTTGCTTCACCCAGAACAATGATTTTATTCTCCACAATCACTGGGAAAGACATCACTATACTGATTCCAATCAGTCTTTCTGCAAATCTTATATACTTCCCTCCTCTGCTCAAAATCTTTAAAAAAAAACTTTTTTTAAAAAGTTCCCAAACAGGGAACATTTCTCTCCCAAAAGGAGAGAAAATGTACATAATGAACACCAATCATAACCATCTTTAGAATTAACAATGATCAAATTTTGCTACATCCTTTTCTTTTTTTTCTCTATGCCAAATTTTAATCAGTATTAAGTAGTGCAATATTTTACAAAAGGGGCATTTAAAAATTAGGAAATAGATTTTTTTATTAATGAAAAAACTACCTTGAAATTTTTACCAATTACTGGCAATCTAGTTTGAGAGACCACAAATGAATAACATAATTAGTCAGTTGAACTACTGAAAAACACAATTGCCACATTAATAAGCCACTTGAAATTTTTCATTACAAAGTATTCATTAAGCTCAAATCTAGAGAGGTGCTGAAATACAAGTCTTTTTACTCCAGGGTATACGATACTGAGTCAATGTCAAAGTACTGTTTCAAAAACTGAAATCCTCATTTTAAAGATATAAGGGGGGAAAAAGGACACTTCTCTAATTTTTTGTTCCTTTTTTAGATAAGAGGGTTTTAAGTTACACCCACCACGATACAGTGGCCACATTCTTACCTTTTCTGCGCTTCTTTCTTTCTGTAATGGGACCCCAAATAACATATATTCCTGCCGCAAGAGCAGCGGCAATTCCACCTAGAACTCCCCAGTTCTTCATGACTTTATATCTAAAAAAGAAAATAACTTTTACTGTCTTCCTTCTTCATGAACACAGTATATAAACACGCAGATAAGTAGATGAACATTTTGTCAAAATAGCCCACCAAGTACCTAAATTTCAAGTTAAAGTAATATACAGTAATAGGATTATGTCTTGAAAATTAGAATGTTTAGACATTAATTTTTTTTCATGCAACATTGTTTTGTAGACTTTTCTGAGTTTTTTTCCCCCACAGACATTAGGATTTAAAATCTAAGTCAGAGCACAACCTTCTAAAAACTGCATCTCACTCAGAGGAAAAGCTGGAGCTTTCCTCCTGCTCTGCCTGTTATTCACTCCGCCACCACACTGACTATCACCAGCCAAAGCTCAGACCCCAGGGGCTTTGCACTGCTGCTCCTTCTGCCCAGAATGCTCTCCCCACCAGATCAGTGCTTGGCTCACCCCCTCACCTCCTTCATCTCCCTTCACTTCTCAAGAGGCCTACCCTGAACACACAACTGGAACCTGGACTCCTGGTCTCCTATTACCTATTCTTTTTCTTTTTACCATAACACCACCTTAAAATAGTGAACATAATATTACTATTCACAATGTTTGTTGTCTGTTTCCCTCAACTTGAATGTAAAGTCCTTGAGGGTAGGGATCTTTGTTTTACTCATTGACATATCCAAATATCTAGATCATGCCTGGCACACAATAGGTTCTCAATAATACCTACTAGGTGAGTGAATCCTTAAGAAAATATACACAGATTTTTCTTTAAGAATATTAAGCAGGGAAGGAACACACAATATTATAAAAGATGTGAATATTTATAGAATTAAAAATTTTTTAATTTCCAGCTTGACTGAACACTGAAGTCATTCTTTAGCTACAAAGAAATATCAACAACAATTTAATACATTGTTTTATACAAAGTTATATATTTCCACCAAGTAAGGCAAACTATATATGTGTGTACATCTATGTGTGATATATATCTATACATATGTTACAAATGTGGAATATATTCTCATACCAACATTTAGACCATGTGAATACTGTTTTGATGTCAGCTCAGTAAACGTTAACTTAGTGAAGAGTCACTGGTGGTAATAATGACTCTGTCTTACAGTGGTTAACATTTTTCTGGTGTCATAGCTAACAGCTGGATTTCAAATAAATCTTTGTTCTTCTAAGACATAGTCAATAGAATATGCACAGAACTTGGTTAAGAAAGTGAGATTTCCAATTTACAATCGCCAAGATGTGAAAACAACCTAAATGCCCATCAACCCAAGAGTTAACAAACTGTAGTATATATAGACCATGGGATATTATTCAGCCATTACAAAGATGGAGACTTTGCATCTTTTATATTAACCTGGATGGAGTTAAAACATATTCATCTTGGCTCAGCGTCAAGGGCACCAGATGTATACACCAGAGCTGGCGAGTTCAAACCCAGCTCAGGCCTGCCAAACAACAATGACAACTGCAACAACAAAAAGAAAAAATAGCCAGGTGTTGTAGGGGGCACCTGTAGTCCCAGCTACTTGGGAGGCTGAGGCAAGAGAATCCCTTAAGCCCAAGAGTTTGAGGTTGCTGTGAGCTGTGAGGCCACTGGCACTCTAAAGAAGCTGACATAGTGAGACTCTGTCTCAAAAAGAAAGAAAGAAAGAAACACATTCTTCCTAGTAAAGTATCACAAGAATGGAAAAGCAAGTATCCAATGTACTTAATACTAATATGAAGCCAGTAGGTGCTCCAATACCCATCCACATAAAAGGAAAACTCAATTCAAGTGAGGGAAGGGGGAAGGAGAGGGGAGAAGGAAGGGGGATTGGTGTGCTCCCACTTAATGGGCACAATGTAAGGGTATATGGCACATCTCTTGGGTGTGGGACACCACTACAAGAGGGACTCTACCTAACAAATGCAAACATTATAACCTGGTTGTTTGTACCCTCAAATTAATCCGAAATTTTCAAAAGTGAGATCTCATTAATCTGGTTCAATTCTGGCTTTGCTATTTCACTACGACGTCATTTCACCTTCTAAGCCTCAGCTTCCACATCTGTATAAAACAATCATGAGATCCTAACTCACAGGGGTCTTTGTGACTATTAAATAAGTGCTAATACATAATAGGGTACACAGTAAAAACTTAATAAATGTTAGCTACTGTAATTACTGAGTGTTACAATCTGAGGTTCATTAATGAAAGTTATTCTCGAGGTCTCTTTGTGTATCATTGTGCTGACTTTTATAAAATACATACCTGTATGTGCACCAAAGTGCCTAGACAGGACCATTATTGAAGTGCTAAAGCACTGTACAAGTGCTTTAAAATTCCCTTGTGAAACACTAATATTTAAGGGTGCATACTCTAAGCCTGGCACTGTGATAGTCTTACCTGATTTTCAAAACAACTCCACAGAAGTAGGTTCTAATTATCACCCTCCATTTTCATATACGAGGAAACTAATAGGCCAACTTGGTCACAGAGAACATGGCTCTGAATCTATGCCTGCCTACCTCCCAAGTCTATGCTTAAAACCACAAAGTTTTGAGAGAAATTGAACATAAGAGTGTTGAAGGGATGGGAAAGAAGACTTGCCCAGGTTCTTAGCACAACATGTACAAAAACTCAAGGGACAAGCGGCAACTTTGGAAACCCCAGTCCTCTGCAAAATGACATCATGCGGAGAGTGGTGGGGCCTGGGAATGGAATAGATCTGGCTTCTCCTCTCCAATTCTGCTACTATCAGGCAGCTGCTGGGCCACAGGCAAAGCTGTCCCAAGACCCATTTCTTGTCTACAGAAATGGAGGCAATGGCTCAGTGCCTGTGGCTCAAGTGGCTAAGGCACCAGCCACATACACCTAAGGTGGCAGGTCTGAATCTAGCCCAGGCCCGCCAAACAACAATGATGGCTGCAACCAAAAAAATAGCCAGGCATTGTGGGGGGCACCTGTGGTCTCAGCTACTTGGGAAGTTGAGGCAGGAGACTCGCTTGAGCCCAGGAGTTGGAGGTTGCTGTGAGCAGTGATGCCATGGCACTCTACCCAGGGGGACAGCTTGAGACTCTGTCTCAAAAAAAAAAAAAAAGAAAAAGAAATGGAGGCAATGGACAGAATAGCCTTTGAGGACTTCCATCCCTGTGATAACAAGCTATTTAGACCTGCTCTAGTTCCAGAAGAAGCTGACCTCAGCAACAGGTCTCAGAGATTTGGTGTCAGCAATGGAAGCATGATGTTCAGATCTGAAGCCCAAAGCCCATGGTAGGGTGATTTAAAAGAGAAAAATGGGGGCCCTTACAGGATTGGCAATCCAGACAATTGAAAATGGAGGGTCTTAACAGGCTGAGGACCCCTGTCTAGCTTAGGGATTCTTGCAAGATAAGGGTCTTTATTCGCATTAATAATATTGGGGGCCAAGACAGTAGTGGGGGTTCCCAGAAGAACTGGGGAGGCCAACAGGAAAAAGAGTACTGACAAAATGGAGAGAGAGGTCTTGCAGGCCCTGGACACTTACAGGACTGTAAGACGATGGCAGGATTGGGAGCTGGGCAAGACTGGGAAACCCTGGCAGTCCAGAAACAGATATGACTAGAGGCCCAGAAGAATTAGGGGTGTTCAAGAAAGACTGAGGAGTCTTGGCAGGCCTAAGAGGCACTGAGAGGAATGGGGAATACTGACAGAATTTGAGGCTTTGGAAATACTGGGGGATGGGGCTTGGCAGTTCTGGGGACAATCACAGGATGGGGGAGGGCCCCTAGCAGGGGAGGGAAGGCGCTGATAGAATTGGGGAGCGCTGACAGTTGGTGTTGCTGAAGAACTTGAGGCGCTGGGAGGCCGGTCATCCCTCCCACCTCAGCGCTGGGCCTCCAACCTTACAGGACGCAGAAGCTGAGGAGTGCCCGCCCGAGCCCTGGGAACCCTGACTGGGGCGTGAAAAGACCATTACCGGCCCCGTCTGAAGACTCCAGTGCCGGCCTTCTCGGCCACCCCGCCCCCCAAGGCTTACCTGACGGCTGCTCCGGTCCTCAAGAAGCGCTGAATGGCCCTGTCGGCCGCGGTCATGGCCGCCTCGGCCCGGGAGCTCAGCATTGCGGTCGCGCCGGAGGCCCGCCGCCGCCCCCGCTGCTGCCGCCGGTGCCGCCGGACCGAGGGCTCCGAAGGCTCCCGCGGCGGCGGAACCGGCAGTCAGAGTCCCCGCTCCTTAGGGGAAGGTAGGCCGAAGGACGGGCTCCCAGGAGGACCGGAAGTAGCCGTCACCGGAGAGCAATAGACAACGAACCACATCCTTGTGCTGCCTTCCCACTTAGCAACGGGCGCCCGCGTCGGTTGTTAAGGAAAGCCCAGAGGCCTGAGGCCATTTCGTTTACAGATTTTGCCCAGGTTCCGTCCTTCCATCCATAAGTAGATGGATGCCCCCATTCTAGAAGGGCCCCTGGGTCGTGACTGGAATTTTTCAGGGTAGAGAGGGAGGTCCCCGACTGAAAGCAGAGTCAGGTCTACGCTACCCTTAATTTTCATCGTGGTCAGAGTGGAAATAGGTCAGAGAGGAAAGGTCTTTGATTAGCACGTGGCCCATCTCTGATGGTGCGGATAGAAAAACCAAGGCCTTTCACTTCACGGTCACAGCCACCACTCGTACTACCTTTGTGCCTGGTACATTGCTAAGTAGGTCACATGTATTATTTCACATTTAACATTTGCACCAACCCTAATAATACCCACATTTTACATACCAGGAAGCCCAAGAAATTTACAGAAGACTTTTTGACACAGCTTGTAAGTGGTGGAATTGAAATTGGTAGTCAAGTCTATGTGTCTCCAGAATAGCGCTGTCCAATAGAAATATAACAGGAGGCATAAAGGTACTTTTAAATGTTCTAGTGGCCACATTGAAGTAAAAAACAAGAGAGGAAATTAATATAACAATACATTTTAGTTGACCCAATATATTAAAAAATATGTCGTTTCTACCTAGAAATTATTGATGAGATGATTTACTTTTTTTTTTGGTACCAGGTACAACTCAATTTGGCACCATAATAGCTCACTACAGCCTCAAACTCCTGGGCTCATGTAATCAATCCTACTACCTCTGCCTCTCAAATCACTGGTCTTAAGGATGTGAGCCACTGCTCCCAGCAGCACCACCCACCATTTGTGTAAGCAGTGGCTATCTTGTTGGACAGCACTATTTATAGAGCATTCTGGCCAGAGAGATTTTGCTCTCCCTTTTAATCACTTTCCTCAACTCCAGACTGAATAATTGCAACTGCTTTAGTAAAGAAAGTAATTTGTTAGCTCAATAGTTCTCTAACCTCGGTCTCAGGATCTCATCGTATGCTTAAAAGCTACTGAGAGCTTTTGTTTATGAGTTATATCAATGTTTATCCTACTAGAAATTAAAATAGACAATTTTGGTTTTTTTTTTAAATTGAGGAATACAGACATACCCTGTTTTGTTGTACTTTGCAGATACTACATTTTTTGATTGTTTTTATAAATTGAAGGTTTGTGGCAACCCTGACTAGAGTATGTCCATATGTGCCCTTTTTATAATTGCATGTTTCTGCACATATAATGTATAGTGATCAAATCTATAATTAGCACATCTATCATTTCTTTGTGTTGGGAACATTCAATATGGTCCTTCAAGCTATTTTATATTATATAATATGTTATTGTTAACTACAGTCATCCTACAATGGTGTAAAACATTAGAACCTATTCCTTCTATCCAGCTTTAGTTTTGTATCCTTTAACAAATCTCCCTCTCTCCCTCCCTTCCCCCTACCCTTTCTAGACTCTAGTATCCTCTAATCTACTTTTTACTTCTATGAGGTCAATTTTATTTGTTTCCACATAAAAGTGAGAACATGTAATGTTTGACTTTCTGTTCTTGGTTTGTTTACCCTAACATAATGTCCTCCAGTTCTATCCATGTTCTTATGAATGACATGATTGTATTCCTTTTTATGAGTGAATAGTAGTATTTCATTGTATATACAGTATATACCACATTTTTACTTTTTTTTTTGGAGACAGAGTCTCACTTTATCGCCCTTGGTAGAGTGCCGTGGCAGTATCACACTGCTCACAGCAACCTCCAGCTCTTGGGCTTAGGCAATTCTCTTGCTTCAGTCTCCCGAGTAGCTGGGACTACAGGCACCTGCCACAACACTTGGCTATTTTTTTTTGTTGCGGTTTGGCTGGGGCTGGGTTTGAACCCGCACCCCTCATTATATGGGGCCGACGCCCTACTTGCTGAGCCACAGGCGCCACCCTATATGCCACATTTTTAAAATCTGTTTATCTGTTGTTGGATACCTAGGTTAATTCTACATCCTGGATATCGTGAGTAGTACTACAATAAGTATAGGAGTGCAAATGTCTCTTTGATACAAATGATTTTCTTTCGTTTGGATAAATTCCCAGTAGTGGGATTGCTGGATCATCTAGTAGTTCTATTTGTTGTTTTTTGAGGATCCTCCCTACTGTTCTCATCAGTGGCTGTAGAGTTCCCTTTTTTCTTTTTCTTTTTTGAGACAAAGTCTCACTCTGTCCTAGTAGAGTGCCGTAGCATCATAGCTCACAGCAACCTTAAACTCTTGGGCTCAAGTGATCCTCTTCCCTCAGCCTCCCAAGTAGCTGGAACTACAGGCACCCTCCACAAGACCTGGCTAATTTTTCTATTTTTAGTAGAAACAAGTTCTTGCTCAGGCTGATCCCAAACTCCTAAGCTCAAACAATCCACCCACCTCAGCCTCCCAAAGTGCTAGGATATGAGCCACCACAGAGGCTGAGAGTTCTCTTTCCTTTGCCACTCTTGTCAGCATTTGTTATTTTTCCCCTTTTAGCCATTTTAACTGGGTGATATGATACCTCATTGTAGTTTCAATTTGCATTTTCCTAATGATTAGTAATGTTATTTTTTCAGCTATTGGCCATTTTTATGTCATATTCTTAAATTGGAGTTTTTGTTTTACTATTGATATTAAACAAAGACTTTCAATCTTATTTTATTTTATTTTTTTGTTTGAGACAGAGCCTCAAGCTATCGCCCTGGGTAGAGTGCTGTGGCATCACAGCTCACAGCAGCCTCCAACTCCTAGGGCTCAAGCTATTCTCTTGCCTCAGCTTCCTAAGTAGCTGGGACTACAGGTGTCTACAATGCCCAGCTATTTTTTGGTTGTAGTTTTCATTGTTTGGCAGGCCTGGGCTGGATTCCAACCTACCAGCCCTGGTGTATGTGGCTGGTACCTTAGCTGCTTGAGCTACAGGCACCACCTTTAAATCTATTTTAAATATGATCAAAGAGCTAAATAGGAAACAAGATATGAAGTACTAAAGGAAAGAATAAGAACAATGTCTCACTGATATTAATAAAGAGACAGGAATTGTTAAAAGGAATCAAATTGAAATTTTGGAGTTGAAAAGTAGAATAACTGAAATGAAAAATTCACTAGATGGCTCAAAAGAAAATTTGAGCAGGCAAGAAAAGAAAACTGATGAACATGAAGATGGTCAACTGAGATTATCCAGACTGAGGAATAGAAAGAAAAAGGAAAGAAAGAAAATAGGCAGAGACTCAGAGGCCAGTGGGACACCATCAAGCATAACAACTTAGGAATAACGGGAAGCTCAGACAGAGAGGAAAAAGACGAAAAGGGGAAAAGTATTTGAAGAAATAATTACCCCAAACTTTCAAAATTTCATGGAAAGTAATCTACGCATTGATGAAGTTCAATGAATTCCAAAGGAGGAACAATTCAAAGAGATTCATGTCTAGACACATTCTAATTAAATAGTAGAAAATAAAAGACAAAGATAATTGTGAAAGCAGAAGGAAAAGCCACTCTCACATAAATGGAATCCTTAATAAGATTAGCAGATGATTTCTCATCAGAAACCATGGGGATAGAAAGTAGTAGGATGATATATTCAAAGAAAAAAGCCATTGACCAAGAATTCTATATCTGCAAAAAAAAAAAAAAAAACCTAAGAGATTTGTCAGTAGCAGACTGCCCTACAAGAAATACTAAAGGGAATCCTTCAGGCTATAATGAAAGGGTACAGACAATAATTAAAGCCAACATGAGGAAGTAAACAGCATCATATAGGTGACTACGAAGGTAAATATAAAAGATGATAAAAAGTATTTTTGTTTGTTTGTCATTCCTTTTTGGTTTCCTATCTGATTTAAAAGACAACGGCCTAACCAAATAATTATAAATTTATATTGATGGGCACACAATGTATAAAGACATGATTTTTGTCTTTATACAAAGACAAAAGCTTAAGGGGGAGTACAGTGATACAGAAGAGCAAAGTTTTTGTATACTGTTGAAATTAACATGGCATGAATCCAAACTAAATTGTTATTAATTGAGTTGTTAATGGTAGTCAACCACTAAGAAAAAACTCAAAAATATATAGTGAAAGAAAGACAAGGTAAATAAAATGAAACTAGAAAATATATGTGTAATGCAAAACACGATAGTAATAGAGCAACTGAGAAACAAAAAGACCTAAGACAAAATTGAAAACAAGGCTCAGCGCCTGTGGCTCAATCAGCTAAGGCGCCAGCCACGTACACCTAAGGTGGTGGGTTCGAATCCCCAGCCCGGGCCCACCAAACAACAATGATGGCTGCAACCAAAAAATGGCCAGGCGTTGTGGCAGGCGCCTGTGGTCCCAACTACTTGGGAGGCTGAGGCAGGAGACTCGCTTGAGCCCAGGAGTTGGAGGTTGCTATGAGCTGTGATGCCATGGCACTCTACCCAGGGGGATAGCTTGAGGCTCCATCTCAAAAAAAAAAAAATTGAAAACAAATATTGAAATGTAAATCCTACATTATCAAGGATTACATTAAATTTAAATGGATTAAACTCTCCAGTTAAAAGCCAGAGATTGACAGAATGGATAAAACAAAGCAATCCATAGCTGGGCATTGTGGGGGGGGGCCTGTAGTCCCAGCTACCCAGGAGGCTGAGGCAAGATAATTGCTTAAGCCCAGGAGTTGGAGGTTGCTGTGAGCTGTGACGCCACGGCACTCTACCAAGGGCAATAAAGTGAGACTCTGTCTTTACGAAAAAAAAAAAAGAAAATCCAACTATGCGCTAGCTGTAAGAGTGTCATTTTAGATTCATGGACACAATTCCTTAGCTCTGCACAAGCTGTCTGGCTGCTGAATCAACTCTTCCTCTTGCTTACTTTACAGCTTTCTGGGAACACACTACCTGAAGCATCAGTGTTTTATCAGAAAAGTTTTTGAATTTGTCTTTTGAGCCAGCCATGCTATTGTTCTCTCTTCCCTCTTTAGCCTCTCTAGTCATTGAGACATCTTGTATTTCTTTTTTTTTTTTTTTTGAGACGGAGCCTCAAGCTATCCTCCTGGGTAGAGTGCCATGGCATCACAGCTCACAGCAACCTCCAACTCCTGGGCTCAAGCGAGTCTCCTGCCTCCGCCTCCCAAGTAGCTGGGACCACAGGCACCCGCCACAATGCCCGGCCATTTTTTGGTTGCAGCCATCATTGTGTGCATGTATTTAAGTGTGTATCTGTTTGAACGACTATATGCCAATATGTTAACAGAGATTCCCTCTCTAGTTCTCTACATATATTCCACTTTTTTCTTATTTGCAGTTAATATCTTCCATCATAGAAAAATGAAGAAATATAAAAGTAAGCAAAGATGCATAATTTTATTGATATTTTAATATATATCTATACACTGTTTTACACCCCTGTTTATGGATATTAATTTTTCAAAATCAGGTTGGTTATACATATTGATTGACCAGTGAAAGATGTATGCAGTTTTGGAAACTGGGAAGTGTATGCGTACAGGTTGTTATCAGATAGATGAGTCTCTGAGCCTATAGAAGACCCTAGGTATGCTACATATACATTGTACTGATGAAGGTTTTTATGAATATGTCACTAAGACAAATTGTCACCTTTGTAGTAATTTCAGTCACAGCAGTTTCATCCAATACCCAGTCTCAACTGACGTCTCCATCATGGGCCTCTGTGATAGAGGATATGAAAGCTAAATACAGTCCTGTGCCATTTAACAACAGCGATGCCCTCTGAGAAATGCATCGTTAGGCAATTTCATCACTGTCTACACATTATAGAGTAAATCTACAGAACCTTAGATGGTACAGCCTATTACACAGCTAGGACTTACGGTATAACCTATTATGCCTATAAACTTACACACTATATCACTGTATTAAATACTGTAGGCAGTTATAACACAATGGTATTTGTGTGTCTAAACACATTTATGCATTCAAGAGGTAGAGTAAAAATATAGTATAAAAATTTTAAAAAACCAGCCTACCTCTTGCCACAAATGGAGGGTGCAGGACTGGAAATTAATTGCTCAGCTGAATCAGTGGGGAGTGAATGTGAAGGCCTAGCATGTTACTGCACCCTACTGTAGACTTTATAAACATGGTCTACAGAGGCTATGCTAAATTTGTTCAATGTTTTTCCATCAATAACAAATTAACCTTAGCTTACTGTAACATTTTTAGCTTATAAACTTAATTTTTTTAACTTTTTAACTCTTAGCTTGGAACACAAACACATTGTACAGCTACACAAAAATTCTTCCTTTACATCTTATTCTAGAAACTCTTTTCTATTTTTTAATTATATTTATTTTACTTTTTAAAACTTTTTGTTGTTGTTGTTAGAAACTAAGACAAAAACACCCACGTTAGCCTAGGCCTGCACAGGGCCAGCGTCATTACTATCACTGTCTTCCGCTCTACATGTCGTCCCACTGAAAAGGCTTCAGGGGTAATAACATGCATGACATTGTCATCTCCTATGATAACAATGCCTTTTTCTGGAATACTCCCTAAAGGACCTGCCCGAGGCTGTTTTACAGTTTACTTTTTAAAAATATAAGTAGAAGGAGTATACTCAAAATAATGGTGAAAAGTATAGTAAATGCATCAACCAGTGACATAGTCATTTATTATCATTATCAAGTATTATGTACTATACATAATTGATGTGCTGTACTTTTATGTGACTGGCAGAGTAATAGGTTTGTTTACACCAGCATTACCACAAACAATGGACTAATGCCCTGTACTACAGTGTTATAACCCTGTGAGGTCAGCATCATTATAATCTTATGGAACTACTAACATAATATGCAGTCCATCATTGACCAAAATGTTGATTGTGCTTATTTTTCAGTCTCCCTTACAATGAGGTTTGGCCATGACATAGGTTTTGCCCAATGAGATACCAGGAGAAATTTGCTGGCACCACTCTTTTTACCTTTAACGTCTTTCAGCCTTGATTAACAATGCTGTGTCCAGAGTGGCAATAGCTGTAATGTGAAGACAATTCCAGAGGCTCAAGGAAAAGGCAAAGAAAGTAACAGAAATGCTGGCCCTAATAATAATAGTCAAGTCCTTGAACCAATGTCAGCTGCCCAGATCTCCAAATTCCTTATTACATGGGAGAAAGGAACATTTGTTTAAGCCACTGTTGGTTGGATTTTTCTGTTATTTGTGACTGAAGAGCTTCCTTAACTGATACAATAGTATAAAAAGTTAACGGATGCCGTGAAGGCTATGTTAACCAGTTTGATGAAAATATTTCAAATATATATATAAAACCAGCACCTTGTACCCCATGACTGCATTAATGTACACAGCGATGATTTAATTAAAAAAAAAAAAGTTAACTGATTTATCTTGTCCTGGAGCTTTAAAGTCACTTAATTCCAGGGGACATCACTGTGCAGAGTTTGCAATTACACTGGAGATGACTTTTATATCACAGTCTGACCTTTACAGGTCTTTTGTTTGTAGCAGGTGGGTATGCCCATGTGGCTTGAAAAATAAAACTAAACCCATGGCCTTTAGTTCATGTGTTTCCAGCAGCTGAATGTTGTTTGCTTGTAGGAATAAAAATGCCCTGAAATGTTAATTGATTCAGTTTGACAGTGCTTGCCATATCATAAATCAATATGATGTTTTTGTGAACTAGTGATAAAGTGGTGGTATGGGGGAAGAATCTGGTAAGTTATGAGATGGGTATGATTTTGTTAACCATTTTGTTTTTAAGGGAACTCAGGAAAATTAAGATCCTCTCTCCTTTTGGAATGCTGTTTGTTGTGGAGAGGGATGTAACATCAACATTATAGACTAACCTTAATCCTAATCAATAACATTAGGCTCTATTTGTTTTTAAATGACTATATATATACATGCATATACATATTTTGCATATATATATATGGGATCTTATTTAAACTATTTATTTTAGTTCTATATTGCTGTATTAAAAATTATCCCAAAATTTAGTGTTTTAAAATAATTTGAACAATGTAATTGAAAGTAATTTAAATCCATCTGTGACGGATACTGTGATTACTCTGGTTAGATTAATTCATGCTTTGTGCCTGCATCAAAATATCACATGTACCCTATAAAGATATGCAATTATATACCCATAATAATTGAGAATAAAAATATTTTAAAAGTTATCTCTTGTGGTTTCTGTAGATCTGGAATTTAGACAAGGACAGCTCATCTATCCTCCCTGATTTCTGGGTCCTCAGTTGAAGACTTGAAGACTGGAGGTTGAAATTATCTAAAGAAAAGATGCTTTACTCATCTGTCTGGAAATTGGTGCAGGCTATGGTGAAGGCCTAGCTAAGGTTGTCGGCCAGAATATTCACACACAGCCTCTCCATGTGACCTGGGCTTCCTTATGACATGATAGATGTGTTTGAAGGGCAAGTATCCAGAGAGAGAACCAGAAGTTATGTGGCCTTTTACATAGCTTCAGTGATACAATGTCCCATCCACCACATTATGTTGGGTGAGGCAGAAACAAAGGTACACCTGGGTTCAAGGGAAAGAAACATAGAACCCCTCCCCAGTGCAAGCACACCTTTCAGTTGAGGCATGTCCATGTCACTTTATAAGAAGAGCAAGTGGGATGGAATATATAAGGTCAGACAATTAAGTTTGAGAACTCATCCTGGGAAAAGTGCTACATACCTCATTGCAGAATATCACTACAGTAACCTTCAAGTGCTCCCCTGGCCATTCGGTGACTGTAGTGATATTCAACAGTGAGGTATATAGCAGTCTTCCTAGGATGAGTGCACAAACTTAATTGTCTGACCCCAAATTCCTTATATGTAGGGGTAGTCATCTTTGTAAAATATAATCTGTCATACTATTACCCCATCTCTCTCTCTTAGTTTTTTTTTTCGTTTATTTATTTGTTGGAAAACAAGGTCTTGCTCTGTCACTGAGGCTGGAGTATCAATCATAGCTCATTATAATCTCAAACTCATGGACTCAAGCAATCCTCCTGGCCTGGCCTCCCATAGTTCTGGGATTAAAGGTGTGAGCCACTATGCTTGGTATCTTCATCTTTAATGAACAGCCATGCCATGCATACAAGTGTTTTTGATTTTACTGACAATTTTTGAAACATTTCTCATGGTCACAATGCAGGAAAGCTGTGTGTGCTACTGGCATCTGGTCATCAGAGGGCAGGGATACTGCTAAACACCCTACCATGCACAGAACAGACACACACACACACACACACACACACACGAACTGTCTTTGATAGAGGTTTAGAGATCCGGCCTCCAAATAATAACACTCTACATTTAGAATAATTAAGCTTCAGGTGGAGGGATCTATAAAAAACTTTAAAATCCTGAAAGTCTTCTAACTAAAAGATCTTAGCATTTATGGTCTACAAATAGCAAAGATCATACCTGTACCTACTTTGATTCCATATATGGTATTCCAAAAATTAATTCAATTCCAGTGAACAAAGAGGGTTTATTAAATGCATAGTCCATGTTTTTTACCTGTATTTCTATGCTTAGAGACATTTTGACATGGAATTTTTTACCCTTTGTGGGGTTAATTTATTTGTGTACTCCTTGGGAGAGTATTTGTCTTAAAAATTGTTTTTTGTTAGATTTTGGCTATCCTCTTTCCCATCCTGAAATCTAAGCACAAAGGAAATCAACAGTTTTAATGTAGGGCATAAAGAGATGTAATTTCCTTAGGTACCCTTGGACAATTAAATATTAAATATTAGACTTGCCATATAACCCTGTCTTTGATGTTCCTCCTTTTTCATATTGGTCATTCACTAAGCATAAGAAAACATGTAATTCTGAAGAGCCGGCTCTCTAATAAAGATGAAACTGGCAGGTCTGCCCCTCCCTGCCACAGCATGCCCCACTGGCTGCACACAAAGCAATTACAACTCACCAGTCAGCCCTTTTCCGTGTGATAGCATCAGCAATTTTGCCCAGGGCTTCTTTTTTTTTCGATGAACAGTGGCAGAAATAATGACCTAATTCACTAAAAAAAAAAAAAAAACCTCTTGCTTTCTCCAAAACAATCCAGTATTAACCCAAGTCCTTCCTCTTTGAAACAAAGCCATCCAATTATGCATTTTAATACTGTGATGATTTTTAACAACATCAAAATTAAAGAGAATAATTAGAAAAATATTTTAAAATTAGAAATGAATGTGAGCTTGGAGGAAAACAAATTTGCATCAATTTGAATTTTCTGTATTTTAAATAAACTTACAAGTCCTTTACGGATCCCAGGAGAGTCTACTTTGTTTTTCAGTGCTGGTCCTAACACAGTTTGACATATCCTCAAATCTTTAAATGTAATTTTAGGGGCGATGCTTTAGATATATTGTTAACTTCAGAAAACAGGTGTACCATGTTGATTTCAATGTCAAGAACAATGAATTCTTACCTCATTTGGGAGGACATTTCTGAACCCACTAGGGTTCACTTTATTTTCTACCCCTCCCACCCCTGCAACAGGGAAGTAAACATATCTTTACATTAAAATACATGGGAAAAAAGGCCTTTTTACATTTTATCATATTGAAGATAAAATAGTAACAATAAATAGTTCTGCTGTAAGAAACAACCTTTCTAGCCCGGAGGCAGGTGAGGAGGGCAAAAGGTGGTTTAAGAACAGAATTCCACTAGAGGGCAGTGCATCCCAGTAGAGGTTCGGTGCCGGCGTTCACGGGAAGATGGTGTAGCAAATACAGAAAATGTTTGCAATATAATGTCATTACTAATAAAACTGCTATGAAAATTCAGAAAAAATAGAATTAAGATACTCTGTAAAAATTATGTACGTTTGTGCACAAATACCGTATAGTAGTTGAGAACTTAATCTTGGTCTTAGACCTGGGGTTCGTTCCTATCTTCACCACTGTCCTTGTACTTAAAATCTCTTGAGCCCTAGTTTCTTAATCTGTAAGATGGAGGCAATTACAGACACGATGTGGGACTGTTGTGAGCATTAAAAGAGGTCATATACATAAAATGTCTAGCTTAGTACCAAATATTTAATAATAAATATTCTCAACAAAAATAATAGCAAGATGAAGATGACAATGACAAAAACTACTAAGAAGAAATATAGGAAAATTAAAATAAATTATTGGACTGAGTTGTTTATAGGTGTATTGCATAGTCTTATTTAAATTTACATTGTAATGGAATATATTTTAAAATTAACTTTAAATAAAATTATTCTCTTGGGCAGCGCCTGTGGGTCAAAGGAGTAGAGCACTGGCTCCATATACAGTAGGTAGTGGGTTCAAATCTAGCCCCAGCCAAAAACTGCAAAAAAAAAAATTATTCTCTTTATAAGCTCCCCGTTCCTTCTAACACTTTAAAGAGAGGAAACTTTTCATTTAGCTATAAAATGTTATTTTTGTCATTTCACTACCTAGATTATCATTATCATGTTTTCCCTATTTTATTTTCATTTCCTAAATGAGTAATCTGTTAACATCCCAAGAAAAGAATGGAACATATCATTTGTCTTTTAATGTTATTAAATCTAGTTTTCATAAGCTATATAACCATGGGATGGTATCGTATATTTCTCTTAGAACTTTGTGTAAGAAAATTTCATGTGATGAAAATAGAAATATTTAATACATTGTCACGTATGAATGCTATCCTTTATAAAATGATTGTTTAAATATGAGTTCCAGTAATCAGCTAGAAATTCCTTTACAAAATACTATTAGAGTGCAACAGGGCATTGTAACTTAAGGCTAAAATAGTATATCACTGACAATGAAAGGTCATTCAGAAATAAAGATTTAATGCCTCTGAAATTATAGTGCAAGTCAAAATGAAAATATTTAATTTATAAAACTTTGATTTATATATATCTACCCTGCTCTTGGCCATTTAAAAGTAGCTGACTCACACTCATCATGTGAAAAAGATCAACTAAACGCCAGCCCTAGGCAATAACTGTCATCTCAGGCATTTGCTTAGATTACATGTACGATTCCTCCATCGGGGCCATACTAGTGTTGCCCAGATAATCAACATTACCAACATCTCCACCATCACCATTACTTCCTCTGACTTGATAAGATCATTTTTGACTTTTTAAAATCTCCCTACTTATTCAATCCCACTTGCCCAGAAAATAGAGAAAAAATTGATCAGGGCTTGCTTGTACCTTTTTGAATTCTAACATTAGGTTTAAAGGATAACACGTTCTTATGAAACCAAGGATGGCAGGGTACCCACTTCCACATATAAACCAGAATAGCCCTTGGGAATCAGGCTTATCATGACCACCAGGAAATATAATCAGACTAGAAAGCTGAGAAACTGTCTTCCCACCCATGTGCCCATCACCAGTGTGCTCTGAAGGATTCAAAGGTAAGTTCTCCTGACTCAGGTAAACTCCAGAAAATAAGGGCCTCTATAAGTATTTAGAAGAAGTGAAATTCAGTATACTGGTATATAAAATATGACGAGAGCCTCAGCTTAATTACTGCCTTGACAGTGGCCCTGACCCACAGAGCACCTACAATCTTGATCGATTTAGCAAGAACAATAATTTGCCAAATCACAGGATCCTGCTCATCGTGCTCATCCAGAGTTACTACATATCAATGGTTCCTTAACCTTGGTGGTAATCAAAACCACCTGAGGAAGGTTAATTTTTTTGTTTTTATAATTCAAGTTCCAGAGGTTTTGAATCTGATACATTTAAAAGCTCCCCAGATGATTCTGATGACTCTCTGTGCTTGAGAACCACAGGACATTGATGACCATCTCATCTCACCAATCCTGACTTCACAAAACTCCCCGATCTGCTTGTTCTTTGACTGATGGCAACAGAACTGCTGTGGAACCAGACTAAGAATTCAGTCCTTGAGAGCCTGAGTTGGAATCACTGGCTCCTTCCTGCCCAGTTCTGGCTCTACCAGGCAGGAAACTCAATCTAAAATAGATAAAAATGGGACATGACCAGGCCGTGGGACTCTGTTAGCATAAGAACTCTGGCCACACAGCCCCAATTTCACAGCTGACCAAGATGACCCAGCGGCTAGAGTGTAAAGCTATGCAGAGGAGGCCCAGGAGTCAAGGGCTGATCTATTAGAATGACCTGATTCATTTCACAATCTGAAAGGGTAGTTGCTGGATGACTTCATTCAAAACCTTCACAAACTCATCAGAGACTGTGCCAGTTAGAAATAGGTCAAAGTGATATAAGGGTCTGATATATCCTTTCTCAACTCTAAGTCTTGATGGGTCATTATAGCAATAGACTTTATTTCAGACTGCCCCCTTTCCCATACAAAGGGATATAAAAATGAGTATGTCCCTCTTTGCCATCATCTTCCTCTATCATATGTACCAGCCACAGACTCTTTGATTATCCAGGGAGATCCCTCTTCATGAAACTTATCTCTCTCCACAGAGAGAGCCAACCACATAATCTCTGATTTTAGTAGCCTATTTTAATTTTTATCTTATAAGTGCTACTCAAAGATCTCAAAAAATTTCATTTGCCTTTCCACTTCCCACCATTTACCAGAAGTAGCACTAAGTCTAAGATCCAAGTTCTTTTATTTCCACAGCTAATGAGACAACTGTCTTACAACCAAAGGCTGATCTAGTTATCATGGCATTTGGACACGATTTAGAGAAACCCTTCATCCAGAACGTTGCCTTTCACAGCAATTAGGGACAAGTCAAGTCCATGCCCAGATAAGTGCAAAGATCTGCATGCCAAACAACACACCAACAGGTGTAAAGAAACTCAAAATGGTAGCTTTCATCTGACTCCTCTCCTATTGTTAACATCCTCACTCACCCAAGACCCAGAGGACCTTTACTATTATAGGACTGCTTCTAGATGGCAGAAGTCATCTGCCCATCAGCTGCACTCCCACACACTTCTTCCATGTGCCTCCCCACATTTTCACTATTCCCCGCTTGTCACCAAGATCCTCTCCTATGACTTGTATCTCAGTGCCAAGCCCTGGTGAACCAAGATTGAGAAGCTGTGGTGGGATCCTGAACATCAAATATCCCTCCAGTCTTTGGTTCACTACAGTGGCTGGAGAACCAGTCATGGAATTCTGCCTTTCACCATGGAAATAGAATACACCAGAACACGCTCCCCCATTGCCCCCACCACCCCCACACTCACCACTTTCCTTCATCATGGGGTCTTATAAAGGTTGAATTGGCCTCACTAGTCCTTCCTAAGCTTTCTCATAAAAGGTAGAAAATTGAGAACATATGGCTTTAAGACTGTTCTTGGTTGTGAGCAAGGTTATTCCCTCCGAGTGTAATAATTAGATTCAGGGTAGCTCTGTGTTCTGCTTGATTATGGATTCCAGGGAAGACCTAAACCACAAAGAAGCTAATTTCCTTATATCCAGGAAGGCTACGTTCTCTTATGGCACCTATTAATAACCACCTGTGTTCTTCCATTAATGTGGATCCAGTGTGTAGGTAAGGACTTGGCAGGGTGACAGAGGATATCTTTATCTGGGGGCAAATGTAATTTATTAAGGGGATGTAAAAAGAGACAGACAGATGTTCCTTAAATTAATGATAAGAAAGTTGTCTAGGGGGTTTTACTAGTACTATTATTTTCAATGTAGTTGGTTTGGATAGTTTCTGACTTTTCAGAAGATGACCTTTGAATTCAGCCTCAAATCCTGAAGCAGAAGATAACCTTTTGGGATGCTTTCAAAGACTTCTGAGCTTTGTGCCTGAGTTTAATTATCTCTCCCCAGTTGTGAACTCTGGCAAAGTTACAGAAATGCCACAACCCTGCTAGCAAGCTGGCCATTCCTGTAGAGTCTGATAAATCATTCTTGATCTGTTCAGAATTCTCATCACTCTTTATAGTCATTGATCCATGGAAAGCAAATTAATAGCACAGTAGAAAGGTAAGGCTTGGGATGTGGACTATTTGCCAAGCAGACCACCGCTGTGGCATATATTTGGTGATAAATGCCAGGACTGCACATGCTTTCAGCATTTAAATCTGGTGCATTAATCCAACAGCTGGGACAGTGAGCAACTCTCTCTTTTGGGCCACCCTCAACGCTGAATCATTACAGTTTGATCACCAACTCCTGGAATCCCTCATTAAGTCCTTAAGTAGGATAATGTAATTTTACATCTACCCTAGTAAACATAATTTCCATAGGACACATTTCACATAATACAGGTAAGTCATGTATTTTATTTACTGCTTCAATATGGTTCAATGGAAATGGGTGTCTTTTTAAGCAAGATTTTAAATCTTTAAGACATATTAGGGTAGTGGTGCTAAGGATGAGAGTGCCTGAATGAACTAGAATGAAAAGGGAAAAATAACCAGAAAATAGACTTATGAACTGGCAAATTAGGTGGCATCTGTTCAACTTGGCAGAGTTCCTTGAAATAACTTCACACTCCCCATGGCTGACAACAGGCATAGCCAAACAGGCTTATTAACTAAATGAGCCAAAATCTCCAGCAAGGTCTTACCAACAAACCTCCTCTTATTTCTGTGGGTTGGACTTTCAACTTTACTGATTATTTTTCAGGTGGGCATTGACCCTGCCTTGAACTTGACCATGCCTTCACATGCCTGGTTGTGACTTTGGATCCCTGGAATGACCACCCTGCATCTCTTTTCTGACAGTAAGTCCATAGACACCTAATTTCGGCACCCTCCTGGAATGACAATATTCCCGTGCCTCTCCTCTCCAATGCCATCTATAACCATGGAGCTTGGTCCTCCCAGCTTGGTCCAAAAACAACTACCTGTTGTAATTTGAAGAGTACTAAGAAGTTTTTCTTTCCTCTTTAGTTACTTTTCCATGGCAATTTTCTTAACATGTTCCTTTAGAATTGGCAACTCCCTCCTTTGTAAAATTAATTAACTTACTAATATGGCTATTTCCCCTACTCAACACCTTAATAACAGTTACTAAGTTTAACTTTTTAACTTTTCAGTACCATTTAACTTTTTATTTCTCCATTGTCTTGCACTGGGCATTCATGGCACATAGTAGGTCTTCAATACATGCTTGATAAATGAATAAATGAATGCTTTCATAATATAGACATCTTTTCCCCAACACCAGGATGAAATTCTACTATTAGCAGTTGAATCGTTCCCAATTAAATCACCTTAAAGTTACTAATGTGTCTATCAACCATGAAAAATACATATGAAGTATATCTACTTCTAAGAATGTCATATAAACTTTCAGAGTTCTCCACCAGTGATAAATGTTGGATTTATATAGCATATTTTCACTTATGCTCTATTTTTAATATTATTAATTATAAATGACACTGAGGGCTTACACTACCTTGATGCTGTTTTTAGTAATTTACATATATTACTTCATTAATCATTACTACAACCTTATGAGATAGGTTGAAGTAATTAAATCTAGGATAATTAAGAAACTTTTCCAAATTGACAAAGCTAGTAAATTACGGAATCAGTAATCCCATAATACTGCAATAAAAAGTTAAATGAAAAGTAAACCAAATTCCAGAGACCCATTAACCACTATAAAACACGCCTTAGACAGTAATTCCCCAACATCAGACAACAAAGACATTTCTTCCAAGACTAGGAGAAATGAAGACCCTGAAAAGCAAAGTTGTAGGGTATAAAAGCAAAGCTTAAAGTTTAAATTCTGATTCCCCTGCCAGTGCTTTAGTTAAATACTGTCCTAGGGGCCTTCAATGAACAAAGTAGAGAGAAAAAGAGCCTTGCAATGCTAACACCCCAGTAGATTACACAATCTCTACTGTATTTCTTCTTATTGTTAATTTTGATCTAATTCTTGTTATATTTCCTCTTTATTCTAGTTCATCTGTTTTATGTAGGGTGTCCATAAAGTTCATGTGCAATTTTAATTGCACACTATTCAAATTGCATATGGACTTTACGGACCTCCTGTATTATCTATCAGATACCTGATATAAGAGATGTACAGGAGGGTCTGAGGCAAGAGAATCGCTGAAGCCCAAGAGGTTGCTGTGAGCTGCAACGCCAGGACACTTTACCCAGGGTGTATGAGACAGAATGAGACTGTCGTAAAAAAATAAAATAAATAAATAAAATAAAAAATAAAATAAAAACCTCACGACAAAAAAAAAAAAAGGAATAAAATTTGACTCTGCACCTGTAGCTCAAGCAGCTAAGGCACCAGCCACATACACCAGAGCTGGCAAGTTCGAATCCACCCGGGCCTGCCAAACAACTATGACAACTACAACCAAAAAAACTCCCCAGAAATGTACAAGAGGAAGGGGAGAGAGACACACAGATCTTAAAGATGTAAGTTGGGAAGGAGAATAATTATAACCACCCCTAAATCTGTGCTGTGGAAGCCACCTCCCATCCCCAACTCTTCCTATTCTACTGATCATCTCTAGCACTTTGAAGAGCAATACTCTCAGGAGAAAAAAAATGACCAATAAACACATGAAAGGGTATTAAACTTTCTTAGTAACAAGGGAAATGAAAATTAAAACATCAATGAAGTACCATGTCACACCCTTTAGATTGGCAAAAATTAGAAAGTCTATTACACTAAGTATGAGGAAATAGAAACTTTAAAAAATTTTTTTATTAAATCATAACTATATACATTTATGGGATACAATGTGATGATTTAATATCCAATATGGAATGTTTAAATCAAACTGATTAATATAAACCTTATCTTTTGTGGTAAGACATTTACAGTTAACTCTT
This sequence comes from Galagoides demidoff, assembly GCA_963574575.1. Lineage (NCBI taxonomy): Eukaryota > Metazoa > Chordata > Mammalia > Primates > Galagidae > Galagoides > Galagoides demidoff. The sequence goes on along the minus strand of CAUYQV010090681.1, from coordinate 608 downwards.
AGTTGTTTAGAAACACACACTTGCATTGTGCACATTAGTTGAGATCCCATCAAATGCCCTCCCTCCTCCCACCAAACACCTTCTTCCTTCCCCTCCCATCTCCCCCCTTCCCCCTTGTTAGACGATACTTGTGTTTTATCATTTGTAAAAGAATGTAAGTGTTTTTATATTGGTTTCATAATAATATTGAGTACATTGGATACTTTTTTTCCCCATTCTTGAGATACTTTACTAAGAAGGATGTCTTTCAGCTCCATCCAGGTAAACGTAAATGATATAAAGTCTCCATCTTCTTTTATGGCTGAATATTATTCCATGGTATATATATGTGGCACAGTTTGTTGATCCATTCATGGGTTGATGGATATTTGGGATGCTTTCATGACTTGGCAATTAGGAATTGGACTGCAGTGAACATTCTGGTGCAAATGTCTTTGCTGTAAAATATATATATACATATATATATATTTTTTTTTTTTTGAGACAGAGCCTCAAGCTGTCTCCCTGGGTAGAGTGCTGTGGCATCACAGCTCACAGCAACCTCCAAGTCCTGGGCTCAAGCGAGTCTCCTGCCTCTGCCTTCCAAGTAGCTGGGACCACAGGTGCCC
>CAUYQV010090679.1:0-16621 GCA_963574575.1 Galagoides demidoff | reverse complement strand
AAACAACAATGATGGCTGCAACCAAAAAATGGCTGGGCATTGTGGTGGGCGCCTGTGGTCCCAGCTACTTGGGAGGCAGAGGCAGGAGACTCGCTTGAGCCCAGGAGTTGGAGGTTGCTATGAGCTGTGATGCTATGGCACTCTACCCAGGAGGATAGCTTGAGGCTCTGTCTCCAAAAAAAAAAAAAAAAAAAAAGCAGACTAATCTACTTCAAAGCCTGAAGGTACAGCCCTTAGGAAAATTATCTCTCAAGTTACAGAATGCCCTTCATTACATAAATTATTATACATTCAAATAAGATGAATGCTTGTTTATATTTTATAATTTCATAGTTTCTAATCCTTTACTTCCTCCACAGCAGCCAGAAGAAAGGCAATCCCTGAATATGACCAAGGCTTAGCAACACAAATGATGAGAAACTTTATCTTCAGAGAAGCAAAGTTTCAGACCTGGGCCCAAATCCCCCTCTTCCATTCATATAAATAATATACTGTCAGGATCTGCTTCTGACACCACTTGTCAGGGCCCAGTACTGGCCAGGTCTACGGGCCCAGCTTAGGTAGGTTCTGGACGTGAACCACTAAGCTACCTTAGTAGATGCTTGAGGGCTATCTACCTTAGCTGGAGAGAGAGAGAGACAGAGTACCTTAGAGTAAAGCAGTCTTCTGTTCTAAGATTTCAGTCTTTAGCAGAGCTTGGTAATCTTCAGCAGAGAGATGCCATGCTGGCATTCTGCATGCAGGAGAAGAGACAGAGTCAGAGTAACTGGATCCGTGATAGAATGCACATGCTTTTTGACTGCCTTCTCCTCCAGCCTAATATAAGGCTGATCTCGTGCTTCTCAACACCACAGGTGTAGAGACTGCCAATTCACCAATGCTCTCATCTCGCAAGTTTTCTCATGCTAGTTAGAACTAAATCTCTCTCCACCCCCTTATCACCAAGGTGTTCCATTACAGGTATTTCCTATAACTCTCACTCCTCCTAGCTATAGCTATACGGGCTGCTACAATATACATTTTTAAAATTACTTAATTTATCCAAACTTCAAAACTCAGATCTTGGGCAATAGAGGTACTAACACTGCCTACTTTATGGAATTGAGAGGATTAAATTACAAATATATATAGTGTTTAGTATTGTGTCTGTCAGATATAGTTGTAAAACGCTGTATGTGGCTACTTAGTCAAATTTAAATTAATTAGAAATGTGTTGTCCGATATAGTTGTAAAAAGCTGTATGTGGCTACTTAATCAAATTTAAATTAATTAGAATTAGTATAATTTTAAATTCAGTAGTTCAGTCACACTAGTAACATTTCAAGTATTCCAAAGTCACATGTGGCTGGTAGCTACTGTATTAGCACAGATACAAAATAAAACATTTTTATCATTACAGAAATTTTTAGACAACACTGAAAAATGAGGTAAGTGTTCAATTAATGTTAATTTGATATGTCCAGCATTTTTTTCCTCTTCCTCACCAATTCCTCCAAGTTCGCAGGCTGCCCCATGTATCTGTTTGTCTGGAAGGAAAGCAATATGATAAAACATATCTACATTATTTTTTTCATTCAGGAATACTAGGTTACTAAGAAAACATTACATGGAGACAGCAATGAGTACCACAACCAAAGAAGTTCCAATGATGGGAATTTCAGGAATTGTAGTCAAACATTGGAGAAGGTGTTTTGGGACCAGTAAAGGTAGGAGAGTAAAAGGAGTCTCCACATTACTCCTCAATTCATATATAAAGATCCACTTACTTATAGCAATGGCACTGACTTTAACACATTAACACAAACTGAGATGATGAAAAAGAAAAGGGCTTTTTCCTCAATAGAATTCTTTTTCACATAAAATGGTCCAGGTTGAAATATCTAAAAGTAAGTATAAATCATCAACATTTTTTTCACAGTTACTTTAACCACGTTAGTCTCAGGCACCTGAGTAAAATTCTTTGCTTTTTTTGTTTCAGACAGAGTCTCAAGCTGTTGCCCTGGGTAGAGTGCCTGTGCTGTCACAGCTCACAGCATCCTCAAATTCTTGGGCTTACGCAATTCTCTTGGCTCAGCCTCCCAAGTAGCTGGGACCTGCCACAACACCCAGCTATTTTTGTTGTTGTTGTTGCAGGTGTCATTGTTGTTTTTTAGCTAGCCCAGGCTGAGTTCCAAATTACCAGCCCGGTGTATGTGGCCTGCACCCTACCCACTGTGCTAAGGGTGCCACCCTCTTTGCAATTTTTTTAAATTTTAGGTTAATTTGCAGGTACAAAGAATTAGACTACAATGTTTGCATTTGTTAGGTATAGTCCCTGTTGTAGTTGTGTCAGGAGGTGTGCCCATTAAGTGGGAGCACAACAATCCCCCTTCCTACTCCTCTCTTCCTCCCTCTCTTTTTTCCCCTCCTCCCATCTTGAACTGAATTGAGTTTTTCCCTTGTGTGGGGGTGTATGAGATCATCTGCTGGCTTCATATTAGTATTGAGTACATTAAATTGCATTTTTTTGTTTGGTTGTTTGTTTCTTTGGTTTTGTTTCCTTTCTCCTTCCAAATACCAGAACTGGAGCTCGGAAACTACTAGAATGAAAATGTTACTAACAGTCTAGAAAGTGGCAGGAATGTTGAATTACAAGAAGCCAAAAATTAACATAAACCCTAAGGAGGATTAGAATTCCAGTCTCAGATCATACTTGGGGGCATCTTGTGAAATTTAGATGTTTTGGATAAATTTCTCTGAAACAGGACATTTGTGGTACTAAACTTTAAAGGATACACACACATCTTTGCCTATGAAACTACAAGTAGAAGAAGCTGGCCATGTGCCTTATTATAGATGAGAAGATCTAGTACCAAAAAAAGTTCTGTTTATAGATGATATCATTCTAGGTAATATGCAAAGCTTACTACCTAGAACATAAAATGTAAATGAAAATGTGTGAATATAACTCCAGGCTATGCTTTATTTCAATTTGTGAACAGAGCCTTGGTAATAGTATTTGGATACATGGGATAATAAATTTCTTCCTATGTCCCTCAGGAGTGTAATTAATACCTTGCTGGTGACACAGCAGGTTAAGTAAATATATAATTGTCTTCTTTCACTTCTTCACATATTATCAAATAATGCATATTAGATTGCATAACATTATTAGACAGTGCACAGTCATTAATTCTAGATACTACTTTAGAGCTAAAGTGCTTATACTAAAAATATTCTATGACTTTATCTTTTATGATTTTTGTTATCAGGTCAATGAGAAAAATTATGAAGTTCTTTAAACTATAATGCAATGATAAAAAATTGGATAAGATTTTTTATTCTACTGAAAACATATTTACTAGCAATGTAAACACAAAAACATAAACTTCTATATTACAGAAAGCACAAATAACACAGGATTACAATTTTGTAAGGTATAACTCTAAAGTTATTTTAATCAATTGCCATATGTATTTCTTTTCTTTTCTTTTTTTTTTTTTTTTTGAGGCAAAGTGTCACTCCATCTGCCCTGGGTAGGTACCGAGGTGTCATAGATCACAGCATCCTCAAACTCTTGGGCTCAAGCAATGCTCTTGCCTCAATCTCCCAAGTAGCTGGCACTCCAGGCATCTTTCACAATGCCCAGTTGGTTTTTCTATTTTTAGTAGAAACAGGGTCTTATTCTTGCTCAGGCTGTTCTCAAACTCCTAAGCTCAAGCAATCCACCTGCCTTGGCCACTCTGCCTAGCACCTTCCAGAGTGCTAGGATTACAGGTGTAAGCCACCACATCCAACCAGTTTTTTCTTATTGTAAAATGGTCTATATGCCATACACTGAAACATAAAGTTTTAGCCACTAAAAATATTTTTTTCTTACACTTTGCTAATTTTTATTAATACTTTAATAATACTGGGCACAAACTATGTGTTATGTAATTAGTAGCTATTATTATGGTACTATTATCCCTTCCATTAGCTAAGAAGTTCTTTTTGGCCAGGGCTGGGTTTGAACCCACCACCTCCAGCATATGGAGCCAGCGCCCTACTCCTTTGAGCCACAGGCACCGCTCAGAAGTTCATAATTTTTACAACTGTTTGATGGTGCAAATTTCAGGGAGGCATTCTTTAGTGAAGGTATATCAGAAAGGTAAAGTGGTAGAATAAACATAACTTACCCAACTTTTGAAATGAACAAAAATTCATAAATCTCAACTAACTTCTATACAGAGCACAGTTGCTAATTATCCTGCCCTCACTATAATAACAGTGGTAATAATAATGTGCACACTACTTTCTTTGAGCCTAAACCCAAAGGAAAATTTGTTTTAAGTTTACAGTTATATCATGTGAATCAACAAAAAGATACTGGAACCAGAAACATCTGTTAGGAACTAGGAGTTCATCTCTCCTTGTCACTCTGCTTTATTTTTCTCTTGGAAGACTGATTTTCCTCTGCTTCTCCATCAATATAATAAATAAAGCTGCCTCTCAGCTCTCAAATTATAAATACAGCTTCAGCTGTTATTTGGTCTCAGCTCCTCATCAGGAGAATCCAGTTGGCCTAGAATGAATTAGGTGTGCACCAGGAAGCCAAACGCTTGGGCCAAGGCTTAAAGGTTAGCTATGTAATACGAAAAAATGGACTAGGTGGACTTTTTTTTGTACTAGATCTTCTCATCTATAATAAGGACATGGCATGTTCTCACAAGGGAAAAAGTGTTCATGTTGTATAAAAATCCCCCTAAGGACCAATTATTATGCTTTGTTCTCTTCAAAATGATTTTATTTACACACAATCATTTTTTATAAGAGAATCCAGTGCCTATACCATGCCTACTTAATATCTAGTAGTGATAGTTCTTGTTGAAAGGCTAAGATATTCCAAAATATTCTATTAATGATGTCATTATGCTAAAAAATATATAATTTTTACTGACTTTCATCCTTTCTCACTGGCTATATAGTAAATTCCAGAAGATTAAGCTCAGAGAAATGTCAGCAAAACTTTAATGAAAGAATGGCTTTTGAATTCAAAGCTATGTAGAACCTCATAAAAACCCTAGCAAAAAAGCATGAAAAGTCCCTAGCTAAAAGCCATTTTTATCAAAAACTGGAAAGGTCATATAGTCATATCCCATAATTTAGCTGAAGAAAATTGAACTTATAGAATGTCAGAATTTTAGTATATTGTACTGTTTTCTTTTTCTTAATTACTTTTTACTTCTGATAATATAAATTAATTTCCCTTCTGTCAGTGAAAAAGCCATCTGAATAATCAGGTCCAGGGCTTATCTACAACTGTTTATTTGAGCAACTCAATGATGTTCAAAAATACTTTTTTTCCCCCACCATCTAACTATAATGGTTTACACTTGATCAGTGAAAGTAGGTGTCTAGAAAAAATAAGATAGGTTTCTAGACCCGGAAAAGATGAAAAACTGACTGCCTGGTATTCTGAAGATTGGTTATATCAGCCTGCAAACATTCTCTCATGATTTTAATCACACATTCCATAAAATACTTCTGGATCTTTTGCCAGAAAGATAAAAACAAATTAAACTAAAGGGCCAATAAGAACTAAATATCTTATTCCGGGAGCACCATCACTGATAGCTTCAGAAAAAAATAAAATAAAATGGAGACTTCAAAACATTCTTCCACAGAGCAGACAGTGTCATCAAGAAACAGTCAAAAAATAAAAATAGAATAATAGTGTACCAATATATGAATATGGTTCTTCTCATGGCTCCCAAGATTCTTTCTTCATAACATTCTTACAGTTCATATTATTTTCCACAAGTACACAATTATTTGTTAGATTGAAAGCTCTCCTAAGCACCATGTCTTCTTCATATGTGGATTCTCAAAATTGGAAAATAGCACCCACCATTGATGTAATCGGTGTTCAAAAGCTTTTCTTAAAATGTTCTTTGAATATCTGCAGGATTCCCTTATTATTCATAATTCCTGAAAAATGAAATGAACTTTATATCCAGCCAATCTGAAATTACTACTTCCTATATACATCTTTCTCTTTATTCTTTTTCTCTTGCTGTTCCTTGTGGCTTAAATGCCCAGATCCTACCTATCCTTCAAGGACTATGGCAAACAGCCTCTTCTCTGTGAAGCATTCTCTGATTTCCCCAGAAAGAAGTAATCTTTCCCACTTTTGAAGTCCCATAGCTTTTATCTTACCTAAACCTTCCTATGTTTCTTAATTATACTACAAGCATCTAAATATATTACATAAGTGACTATCTCCACCTTTAAGGAAGGGCAGGTGTACAACTATATTTGAAGAAGTATTTATTAGATGACTACCTTAAAGTCTGTGGCTCCTATGGAGGGAAACTTCTGAGTCAGAATCCCCCCACATCCTATTAACCAGGATTTCTTCTCTTTGCATCTAAGGTCCCCTCTGGGAATACAAATAAGAAAGCTCCCAAAAGCTATGTAAACAGCTGTATGGGCAACTGCAAATACTATTCCCCCACAAGGGGAACATCTGAAGCCTCTCTGCTGATAGGAGAAACTGTAGGACAGGCCATGGCTCTCGCCTATTACCCTGAGTGAAGCTAATGCCAGTTTGACCAATGACAGTTCTGTGAGTTTCAATGTTTAATTGAATCTAAAATGACCCAGTGGTGAGTGTTTCAAGTACCTTATTAAGAAAATTGAGTGAATTAGTACATATAAAGTGCTTAAATAGTGTCTGGCACATAGTAAAAACTCAATAAATGTTAGCTATTTTTGCCCATGGTCAGAAAATGGCAAAGTAGGAATAAGAAATTAGGTAAAGCTGATTCAAGATCCTGTGTTCTTAACCATTACACTTTGTTCTTTTCTATATAGAATGAATTCTCTATTTTCCCCTCTAAACCTGCTCTCAAAAAAAAAAAATTTATATCAGATGCATAGTGCAGTGCAAAAATGTGACTTTATTACTTTCTCATTGATATCCACATTTATAAGTCTGAAGAGCAGGTGCACAACTATATCCGATGAAATATTTACTAGATGACTTCCTTTCTCATCGATATCCACCTTTATAACTCTGCTCTCAAACACCAGATATTACTGTTATTATAATTATCTGAAGAAATTATGATGAACTATGAGTACAAAGTGTTTTTCCCCTCTAGAGAGACAAAGCAAAAGATTCTGAAAAGAAAAAGTGAGTCACTAAAAAGTGTTTGCCATTTAAGTGGGTATAGATGAAAAAGTATAAAAGAATTAGGGTGAAAATCATGATCTTAGACTATTTCACTATATGTTAGTTCCTGGACCACTTTAAAAACACCATAACTGGAACTCAAAGTCTAACATGGAAGTCTAATCAGTACCTTTTCCTTCTTTCCTCCACCCCTTCCCCATTATCAAAAGACTAGCAAATAAAATGTACCAAAATCATTTAAGTTGAAACAAAATGTTTCCCCTTCTGTCTCTTCCCCACTAATATATGTAATTTTTATGAGTTCAATATAATTTTTATGTGAATGGAGAACCTGTGGTCATGGGGCCATGTGGCACTCTGGATCCTTGAGTGTGGCCTTTTGCATAATCCAAATTTTACAGAACAAATCCTTTTAATAAATGGATTAGGAGTGGCTGTTGTTAATGAGGAAATCTAATAAAAGTGAGAAAAGAAAGAAAGGGGCCAAGGGCAGAACCATGGGTGATATTTTCCTGTTAATAAATGGACTTGTTCTGTGAAGTTTGGATTTGGAAGGGGGCCTGCCTTTGGGGACCTGGAGGGCTACAGGTTCCCCACCCAAGGTCGGGAAAGAGAGAAAGAGACACAAGCTACATAGACAATACACAAAGTGACAGAGGTCTGAGTAGTATGGCTTGTTGAGAAAAATATCAATAAAAACAAGGGATTCAAAACAGAGGATAGCAACAGACCAAAGAAACAGGTAGGGTCTAGATCTTCAAGGGCCTTATAAGGCAGAACATGGAGGGTGGACTTTAACTGAGAGAAAATGGAGCAAACAGGGCTTCAAGAACCAAAACATTAAATTATCTAAAAAAGATAATTACAGCGTGACAGTAAGGATGATTTGGTGTATAGAAAACAACAGACTTGAAGAAAATTACTTCAATAGTCCAAGGAAGAATTCAGAGTCTGAGAATAAGTAACAAGGAATGAAAACGAACGTGTCACAAAGGTGGAATACGACTTGGCCACAAAGTCCTTAGCATGTGAATCTAGGAAGGAGAATGAATACAGGGTAACTGGTTTGCCGCTTTGGTGGCTCTACAGATCCTGGACAAATTATTCTCCCGGTTGATTTTAAAGACGAAAAAGGATTTGCAGAAGTCGTTTTTAGATCGTTTTCCGCTTGAGCCTCTAGGACAGAAAACAGAAATACCCAGTGTTTAGCTGGACACGCATAACTGGACTCCAGGAGAAACATCAGGCCAGGACTGGAGACTCTGCTTAATCAATCCTCTGGAGCGTCTGAAGCCTTAGCAGTGGCTGTTACTACTGAGGAAAAGGTGAGAAAAAAAAGGGACCATGAGGGCAGCACCTGTGGCTCAAAGGAGTAGGGTGCTGGCCCCATATACTGGAGGTGGTGGGTTCAAACCCGGCCCCGGCCAAAAAAAAAGGGGAAGGGGGCCGTGGGCAGAACCAGGAGTGCACCCATTTTTCAGAGAGGAGAATGACAACTGGACAAATACCAAGAAGGAAGCTCTGAGAGATGGACGCACATTCTGGACAGGGGCACCGCAAAACTGCGAGGCACGAAGGGTTCAAGGAGAAGCAAGGCAATCATGTCAGAGAGCTTTGGTAATGTTGGAAATATTCCACGGGATCCAACAATTTTGAGGCTATGAGAATCGTCCACCAAGACCAGGCGTCCTCAAACTGCGGCCCGCCTAGGACATTTATCCCGCCCGCTGGGTGTTTTTGCCGCCCCTGCCTGTCCTGCTTAGCAGCCGACTTGTCCCGGGACCGCAGTCTGGTCCTCCAACAGTCTGAGGGACAGTGAACTGGCCCCCTATTTAAAAAAGTTTGAGGACCCCTGGCCAAGACGAAGGTTTTATGAGGTGTGGACAGACCAAGAGAAGAGAGCTGTCTCCTCAAGGTGCGCGAACCCAACAGAAATTCCTTACAGCACCTCACAAGGTACCGTCCAGTTTCCACGCAAATTCCAGCCCTTTGGAAACTCAGTTGTGCGTGTCTCCCCTCCCCCAGCTTCGAACGCACCCCCCTCCCACTCCAGCAAACATCTACTAAGCCCCCCAAAACCTGGACAAGCGTCCTCGCCTCCAAAAGCCTCTCCCTGATGCTCCCCGGGAAAATCAAAACCCTTCATTTTGTGTTAGCGAAATTTTGTCCGTACCTCACACGGTTTTGTAATTATCTGTTGTGCACCTGGCTCAAACCACACTGGGAGCCAGACCAAAAAGTCAAGGAAAACTGAGGGACCGACGAGATCCGCCCTCACAAGCTGCGCGCTGGAAGGCGACAACTACAACTCCCGTGAGGCGGTGGGGCTGCGAGACCCACAAGGCCCAGCAGCCTCTGCGCGCCCCAGCCTGTCAGCGTAATCGGCGCTGCGTGAGGCGCGTAAATGTTCGTGGAAGCGGTGGAGAGGAAGCGGCGTTTCTGAATGGCAGCGTTTGGAGAGGAGCTTGAGGCTCCGACGGAGCAGCTGGATATCGCGCGCGGCCTTGAAAACTTGCCTGTGAGCTTGTGGCCCCCAGGGGCCGAGCTCGGGCCCTTCCAGGTAGGGGGCAGGGCGAGGCGGCTCGAGGGGTGGGCGTGCGGCTCCCCAAAGTGGCGGTGCTGCTTCGTCTGTTACTGTGGCGGTCTCCCAGCTTCTGGAGCACCAGATTAGGTCTTAAGAGCAGATTTTGGTCTTTGGCCTTTAACCTGCCGTGTGACCTTCTCAGGGTTATTACCCTCTCCTATCTGTAGACAGGTAGATTCCTTAAGTGCAGAACCAGAAGCTTCGTGAGATCTCCTAGAAAGAGTCCTGAAAACCTGGCTTTTTGTCCAAGTTCTGTACTTAAAATTCAGTGAGGGTTCCAAGGTAACTTCCTCAAATAACTTATCTATCTGGTTTCAGATGTTATATATAAGATAAACCCGGGAGCTTTTAATGAAGCTTAGCCTAGTGTCATGGTTTAAAAACCTAGCCCTTAAAGGAGTCAGACTTAGCTCAGATCGCCCTCAAATTACGGCCCGCGGGCGACCCGCTGGGTGTTTTTGCCACCGCTGCCTGTCCGTCTCGTCCCGAGGCCGCAGTCCGACCCTCCAACGGTCTGAGGGACAGTGAACTGGCCCCCTGATTAAAAAGTTTGAGGACCCCGGATAGGCAAACATAAATTAGCATTGGCTAAAGCTTTCGAGTCCTGCAGTGTGTGGTTTAAATAACAGAAATAATAGTACCTCTCTTCCGGATTCCTTGGAGAATTATAAGTAAAATACAATTTCTGGTTCACTGTAAGAACTCAATAAATGTTCACTACTAGTTCTCAAAGCCGTTTCTACTTTAACTTTCTCATCCATCTGACCTTGGCCGAAAAGTTGCCTAAGGAATAAAGAATTACCAAAAAGGAACAAAAAGACAAGAATTTTTATGTGGAAAGGGCACTGGACCTGAAGTTGGAGAGCTAAATTCAGGGCTTATCCATTTCACCTTCTTCATCTGAAAAATGAGAATCATAATTTTAAAATGTATAGCTTTGGATCAGGCTCGGTTGCTCGCGCCTGTAATCCTAGCACTTTGGGAGGCTGAGGTGCGTGGATTGCTTGAGCTCAGGAGTTTGAGAACAGTCTGAATGAGAGTGAGACCCCGTCTTCAGGCAGTAGTGCAGGCCTGTAGCACTCATACAGCTAAGGCAAGAGGATCACTTAAGCCAAAGAGTTTGAGGTTACTGTGAGCTGTGATGCCATAGCACTCATCCCAGAGCGACAGAGACTCTCTCAAAAAAAAAAAAAAAAAAAACGGTAGTTTTTTTCATATCTTCTATCAGTATTGTACCCTGTCTGCCCTTTCTTCTACAGTTGTTGTGAAGATCAAATAATAGATTCAATAGCAGTTTTCAAAGAGTAGAGCAGAATATTAATGTCACAAACTACCTTTGGCAGTTTATGGTTAATAATACTGTTGGCTGGTCCAATATTAAACACTGTTCCCTCAAAGCTTCTTCAAAACCAACTATTGCTGAATTCCTGGTTAAAAACACTTACATCCTAGCCACTAGAGTAAGTTTTCATTTGTTCCTTCACAGCAGCCTGAGAGAAATAAATAAGTAGAGATGATAAGTAATTTGCCAGAAATATGTAATATTTTATTTTATTTATTCATTTATTTATTTTGAAACAGAGCCTCAAACTATTGCACTGGGTAGAGCTCACAGCAACCTCAAACTCTTGGGCTTAAGCCATTCTCTTGCCTCAGCCTCCCAACAGCCTCCCCTGTTCTAGTCCATTCTCAAAATTAAATTCAACAAAAATTTATTGAGAATTAAATGTACATAAAGTAGTGTATTGGGTTGCAAAAATACAGTGAATAGAGAAACACCCCCTACCCTCAAAGTAGTTTTTTTTTTTTTTTTTTGAGACTGTTTCACTCTGTCACCCTAGGTAGAATGCCATGGCATCATAGCTCACTACAACCTCAAACTCGTAGGCTCAAGCAGTCATCTTCCCTCAGCCTCCCAAGTACTGAGACACCCCCCCCCCCGCCACAATGCCCAGCTAGTTTTTCTATTTTTAGTAGAGACTGGGTCTCTTTCTTGCTCAGGCTGGTCTCCAATTCCTAAGCTCAAGGGATCTTCCCACCTTAGCCTTCCAAAGTGCTAGGATTACAGGTGTGAGCATCTCATCTGGCCCCTCAAAGTGTTAACAGAGTCATCTTATGATTAGTTTTAACTAAATATTGATGCTGTTACACAAAACAATTGTGTATGAATTCTGTAAACCTGTTTCCAATCTTGAGTCATATTTTTCTTTGCCATATCCAAGAACAACATGTAAAATTGTTTTCCTAATGTATTTTTTAATATTAACTCAATTTATTTTAAACATTAAATTTATTTAAAACAAATTAAGTTACGTAAGTATCTCTTTAAATCATTTTAATCATCACCGTTCATAAAATCTTTGGTTTGGTGTGCTTGTAATATTTCCAAAATGTACATTAAAATACTTGTCTATTTTTAATAATAGGGAAAGAGGTTATGGGGAAGCATTATGATTGATCCTTAGACCTACACTTAATGGGCATAAATGAAAATTAAAAGATTAAAACTCAATCCTACACTGTTCTAACTACCTATATATATGTGTAGCTCTGGACACAGTTAAAGAAAAAAGATGGGATCCATCCGTTCCTAAAAGAACATATAGTCTTTCAACTAGTTTCCTTCCATATATTCATGGATCACAAAACCAGTATTATAAAAGGTCAAAACAGCTTGCTTATTCCAAACCTGTCTTCACAGGAACCAAGACATGAAAAACTCCAGATGAAAATAACTGTCTTGTTTGCTTTTGGCTACTGTGTGAGAGGCAAAAAGAACATTCAAATGTTCATCTTAGAAACAAGCATATTATAATGCCATCAGTCTCAAAAGCCAAGTAGAAAATAAATTCATTTTTTTGTTGAGCTAAGAGTTGGATCTGAAACCAGTTTCAAGCATTATTTTTGAGATCTCAACTGGACCTTGATGAAAATTACCTGGATCACAGTATTCTAATACCTACTTGGAGCAAAAACAAACCTATGAGGCTAGAGGTCAAATGCAAAGATTCTTGTAGCTGGGGTTTCACCACAACCAAAAAAAGGAATGAACATTTTCACAACATTTCCTTTAAAACTGAGAAAACTTGCTCTGTGCCTGTGGCTCAATCGGCTAAGGCGCCAGCCATGTACACCTAAGGTGGCGGGTTCGAATCCCCAGCCCTGCCTGCCAAACAACAATGATGGCTGCAACCAAAAAATGGCCAGGTGTTGTGGCAGGCGCCTGTGGTCCCAGCTACTTGAGAGGCGGAGGCAGGAGACTCGCTTGAGCCCAGGAGTTGGAGGTTGCTATGAGCTGTGATGCCATGGCACTCTACCCAGGTGGATAGCTTGAGGCTCCATCTCAAAAAAAAAAAAAAAACTGAGAAAACCAAGCTAGGTTTTCAGTTTCTGGGACTTTGATATAGAACATGTCTCAGTTGAAAGTTATCAAGAGCTGCAACCACACAATCAAAAACACTTCCCTGAGCACCTATTCTGCACCTAGACTATGGATAGGAACACCATCCCCATCACCATGCCATATGCCAAACCTCATGACCATGCCTTTCCTTGAGACATTTGCTAGATAAGACTTTCACATTTAACAATTAGCTTACATTTTATGCCTTTTGTATGCCAAAATTCATGTTATTAATAGTAAGTGCAAGACTAGTTCAGAGAAAACAAATTGCACAAATAGTAGCCAAGGAAACATATTTTCTCTTCAACATGCTGTCTCCTATTTCCATTTTGGCTTTTTGGATAACCCTAGTTTATTAAAATTTTTCTCTCAAGTTTTCTGTCAAAAATCTTGAAATCTTTACCCTATGCATCAAGTATATATTTTCTAGTACATCATTTTGCACTGATCATTTTTCATTTGTTCCCATCTCTTTCATGAGCAATTCTGTGCTTTGATACATACCAAGAGACGTCCTGACAATGCAACATAAAAAATCCCATTCTGCATGTCCTCCGTTATACTGATTGGTTGTTTCTAAATCCCAGGACACGCATGTAACAGCCAGTAAGGTAGTATTTGATGATGAATGAAATAAATCTGGACTAGATCAGCTATTAGCTTTTCCCCACCCAAGTGGATACTAATGGAGGATAGGAATGTAATCATGTTACTTCCTAGACACAATTTTGTTTGAATGTGTTTGAAACTGGAAAGTTTAACTCTAGAACCTGTTTTCTTCTCCACCTTACTAGATGCTATCTGCATTATTCTTATGCAACACTTACATGCAAGCCACTAGAATAAGTTTTCATTTAGTCCTTCACAGCAGCCTGAGAGAAGTAAGTATGTAGAGATGTTAATTAATTTGCCAAAAATATGTAATATTTTAAATATGGCATCTAAAATTAATATCTAGCCAGGCTGGTGGGTTGTACCAGCACTTTGAGAGGCTGAGGCAGATGGGTAGTTTCAGACCAGGAGTTTGAGACCAGTTGGGGTAACATAATGAGACCCTGTTTGTACCAAGGAATTTTTCTTAATTATTAAAGTAACATCTAACAGGATTAAAAGAAATTACTATTTTTAAAATGTAAAGTGCCTGGCATTGAGGATGGTAGTGTTTACTTTATGTTTCATGATGACCATCTCAAAAATGGATATTATCTATCCATCACAGTTACTGACCCAAAACTTAGCAATTTACTTTCCCAAAGACACAGTGCTAAAAGGAGCCTGATGTGTATGTGTCTCCTTTTGAGCATTCCATGTTCTGCACTAAGAAGGTTTCCACTGCGTGGCCAGAGTTCAGACCACAGTCAGAATTTTCTTGGCCTCCTAAACACTATGCTCCAGTCTCACCTCTCAATCAGAGACATCATTGCTCATTGGCCATTTACATCTTTGACTAAATTTTCCAACCATATTCTGGAGAATTCTGGAACCATTCTCAGTTTGTACCCATGGTATACAGTCAAGACTCATTTGTTAAGAAGAAACAACACAAACTGGCCTGAGGAAACAGGGAAGGAATTGCCTCGTGTCAGAAAAATCAGAAAGTGGTAACTTTAGCCATGCCTGGACCAAGAACTCTAAAACTATCAGGTATTTCTTCTCACCACCTTTCCCTTTCTCACCATGGCTCCCATTTTATGGTTGGCTACACACTCTGTAGGCCTTATCTATTCAGTATTGGCTATGCCAGGCGAACACCCTATGATTTAGCTACTCAAGTGGGAAAAAAAAAAAAAGGCCTCTTTTCCTAATTGTTTCCACAGAAGTCCCAGAATTATAGTTCAGGGGTCTGTCTTAAGGTCATGTGCCCATTCATGAACTAAACACTGTTGAAAAGAGTGAATGATACTCTGTTTAGCCAGATTTAGGTCCCTACCTAACTGGGACCCCCATCCAAACCACTGAGATAAGAGTGGAAAGGTTCCCCTGGAAAGAGTTGAGGTCCTGTTATTAGAAGAAAGGAATAGATGCTGGAAAAGTAAAAACATATGTCTGCTATGGCTGCATCCTCCAATCTTTAATCTCTCCTTGGTTTAGCATAGACACAAGCCTGAGGGCAACAACCATTTTTGGATCAGCTTGGTCCAGGACTATGTGCTGGGAAGTAGGGTACAGACAAGGGGTCCTCAAACTTTTTAAACAGGGGGCCAGTTCACTGTCCCTCAGACCGTTGGAGGGCCAGAATGCGGGCCCCAGGATGAGTCAGCTGCTAAGCATGACAGCTGTGGCAAAAACACCCCGCGGGCCAGATAAATGTCCTAGGCGGGCGGCATGTGGCCCGTGGGCCGTAGTTTGAGGATGCCTGGTACAGAATATGGAAAGAGGGTTACAAATTGGGAAGATTTAAACTTATGCTCAGGTCAGCTGACTCCCAATTTGTAACCCACTGTCCATTAGCTGTTAGGAACAGCCATGTCATTTAACAAAATGCTACATAGGATGATTACATCATTGTGTGAACATCGTAGCGGACACTTAGAAAAACCTAGATGGTATAGCCTACTACACACCTAAGCTGTATGGTATGGCTTATTTCTCCTAGGCTACAAGCCTATATACAGCATGTTACTACAGGCAATTATACCACCATGGTAAATATTTACATATCTAAATTTGGAAAATATACAGTAAAAATATGGTATTATAATCCTATGGACCACTGCTATATGCCATTCTATTGTTGACCAAAATGTCATCATGTATTCGAAGTCTAACAGTTGGCCTGGCATGTAAACATTCTCATAAAATGTCAGGGGAATAATAGCAGATTATTTCTAAAAGAGTAAACAGCTTTTCAATATATAGTTAAATACTTGAAAAGATGGATAATTCCATGATCATAAAATAGGCCAACATTTAAAGACCAATACCCTTTTCAAAAGATTATTCTTGAGTATAGTCACTTTTTTGAAGACAGGTAAAATATCTTTCTGGAATGGTATTTTATTGACTTTTTATGGAGAAGACAATGGAGATTCAAGATAAAAGAACTTGCAATGATTATTGGTATCAGAATCAATGATTACAATCCATGGGAGGGGAATCTTTGTAAATAAGATGTATATCTAGAAAACTCTTACTATCCTTTGGAAGATATCTGCAGCTCATTTGGAATTACTATTTGTACTCTTAGTCCCTAAATGGTCTTAAGTTTTAAAAATATATTCACTACCTTCTCCAAATTCTTTTTTAACTTATAAGTAAAACTAAGCAAATAAAACTATTCTTCAACAAGGAATAATATGCTCTCCTGGTTAGAAAACTGCAGTAAGTCAGAATTGATTTTATTTTATTTTATTTTATTTTATTTTTTTGAGACGGAGCCTCAAGCTATCCCCCTGGGTAGAGTGCCATGGCATCACAGCTCATAGCAACCTCCAACTCCTGGGCTCAAGCGAGTCTCCTGCCTCCGCCTCCCAAGTAG